>JAWNZC010000014.1:8812500-9070000 GCA_035771165.1 Paragorgia papillata
TGAAAGAGTCCGGGTTGAAAATCACTATCCAGTCGAACCTGAAAATCGTGAACTATTTAGACATCACCCTCAACCTCCTCACCGAGAAATACTCCCCCTACAGGTAGCCTGACATCCCACCGCAATACATAAACGCACAATCCAACTTTGAAATCAAGTGGTTTTCCCCAGCAGCTATAGTGAGTCTATTCTAACACCAACCGCACAACCAAAAATAGACCAAGGAAGACATTATGGTGTAACCTGGTATTAATTTTCCAGGATAAATTCTGGTCAACTACCACCTCAAGAGTCTTGCTTTCAGAAACTTGTTTGCATCAAGTCTATTCTAACACCAACCGCAAAAGCTGTTCCGGCTTAGACGTTTAAGAGATTTTGTCGATAAAGATACGCTACTTTCAGTGTACTATGCGCTTATTCAACCACATTTTGATTATTGTCGTGAAGTTTGGGATATATTCGGTTTGAGCCAATCAAAACGATTACAGAAACTTCATAACAGATCTGCTAGAATCATAATTAATATGAGTAATGACGTAGAACACACAGTAGCCTTGAGTTCCTTAGGATGGGAACTCTTGCGGTTCAAAGAAAAAAAGCCAAAGCTAAAATGATGTTCAAAGTAATAGAGAAATTGGGACCAAAATCACTTACAGATCTTTTCACTAATAAACGTGAAATTACTAATTATGCATAATTAGCATGCTCATGAGCTCCGAGATAGCTACACTTCTCTTTACTTACCACAACCACGTACAAATATGATGAAAAAAAGCTTCATGTATGATGGAGTAATTGTATGGAACTCCTTACCAAGTGAATTGAGGGAATGTAAATCGCTATCTTCATTTAAAAGGAAAATTGCTGCTCATAACATTTCAGATTAAATATTTTTTTTAATATATAGTAGCTCAGTATATAATGTAAAATTGTAAATAACATGTGGACTTTATTCTCTGTGGACTTCATTGACATTTATTTATTAAATTTATTTTATTTATTGTAAATATGTGGAACTAATATTAATGTATGTGGACTTTATTGACGTCTATTTTTATTAATGCCTTTTATTTAACTTGATTGATTTTACTTGTAATATATTAACTACACGCCCCTTGTGGAAACCAACTTATGTTAAGGTGTAGCGTGTTTAAATAAAGTTCTTCTATCTATCTATGTCTTCATCAGGGGTGATCGTGGTGAAGAGAGGTCCCATATAGTTATACTCTCATAGAACCATTGATGACGTTATCTATCAACAAGATGCAAATAGGCTTCCGGCAGTGGACCGCCGTCATCACAATTTAATGGAGCGTGGGCGCCATTGGTGTGCCAAGCTTCCAAACAACGTTTTTGGTGGTACGGCGGTCTACTGCCAGAAACCTATATGCATCGTGTTTATCGTGTTTCATCTGGGGAATCCAAAACTCGAAAACAATAAAACCACTCGGCATTTGGCCTCGTGCTCTTATCATGTTTTCTCGTGTTTGGATCTCCTGATGAAACGCTCAAACTCGTTGCTGATATATTATATATACATCAGCGTTTTCGTCTGCGTCTGCGTCAGCGTTTGTGTTTGCGTCTGCGTCAACATCTTCGTCAGCGTCTGCGTCAGCGTCTCGTATGCGTCTGCGTCAGTGTGTACGTGTGTTTCTGTGTGCGTTTGCGTTTGCGTATATGCTTGCGTGTGTGTATGTCGCCGATCATTATGTAACACTCTTTCACTCCAGATATTGTTGCGGTAGTTTCTGCTTTCTTCTGCATTAGGTATGAAACTGTCATCTATTTATGGTTTTTCCGGAACGATCTGTTTGTCTGATACTGTTGTATTATTATTGTTTTCTAAATGTTGGTCTCGTCATCTTTTGTCATTTTCTTCTATTTTATTTATGGGTTCAGTACCTTTTTTAAATTTTTCCTGTTCCTTTATGGTGTTTAACATCAAGAAGGCAATACATACAGTAAACTTTTCGAATGCTTTCTGTCCTAGTATTTACAATTTGACGACAAATAAAGCACAAACGTTTGAAAACTCGAAACATTCTTAGTGCTGGAGTGCTACTTTTTTGTGGTAAAGCAACTGCAAACAAATGAGTTTTAATCCATTTGTGGTTGCTTAAAAATATATCTTGGCTTAAGATTTGGTGTGACACGAAAACGTATCGAGTTAGTTGAAATTTTTCTATTTTTTAGTCTTTTTGCTTCTTCTGGATTGTGGATAGAAACATTAGTATTTAAAAGGAATGGGAATGGACAAATTGAGGTGACCAAACAACCTCTTGGTTTGGTTACCACGTATAAATATGACGACAGAAACCATCTTGCGTTTGCTGGACGAAACTTTGAAACACCTTTTAAAATGCGTGATGAGGGGTTCTCTAGATACGTTTTTCATGGAGACGAGGTACAAAACTAATAATAAAATTGTAACGCCCAAAATGTAGAATATTGATTAAAGTGCTTATGAAATGAAATTTTCGCCAATTTCTTTATTTCATAATATAAAAACATAGAAATCGCTGATATTGCTACATATGCTCACTTTGTTTTTATGTGTTTTATTTTTATATTTAAACTTGCCAAAGCGTAGCATTTCTTAAGTCGAAATGTCAGCAAGGACTGAGACGAGTAAAAATACCTGTGACGTCACAAGGTGGATCAAGACTAAACAAATTTATGATGATGATCCACCGTGTGACGTCAAATAGTTGTTGTGGCCGCGTTATTGTGTTGACGATTCACGGCCCTAGCTATCAACTTTGAACTGAAAAATAAAGTATTTTCCAAAGACGTAAATATTAAATGAACATATGTACGAATATCAGAATGTTCTGTATTTTTATATCAAATAATATAAAAAGCAAAAATTTCATTTCATAAGCACTTTAATCTATTATCTTTTTAGGTCTACTATTTGTTATTAAAGTGTGTATCAAAATATTGAAGTGTGATTATTTGTTTGGCTTACTGCTGATTTCTAAGCAAGTTGGTAGTATGTGACTCAATAACTGACTTCTTGTCAGAAAAATTGAAATCTCCTAAAACATAGCGCGAGACTCGTATGTTTCAATCTTGCTTTCCAGGTGATATCGAAAACAATGTGGAACGCGGACATGCGTCGTTTGACACAAATAAATGCCAAAGGCAATCCAATGGAAGTACTTTACGACGAATTAGGGAATGTAAAGGAGTATGACATGGGTGATGGTGCTGTGTACAGGGCAAATTTTAACAGCATTGGAAAACTAAGTGGGCTCATATATCCAGATATGTCGACACAGAAATATGAGTATGACGAACATTCAAAAATTTCCAAAATAACCACAAGAGATGGAAACATCAAAAAATATTATTTTGAAAGCTCTGGAAACTTAATTCAAAAAGAAGTAGACGGAAGCGAAAAGACTTTTTCTTACAATCAAGAAGGTAATATGGTATCTGCTACAAACGAAGTTGGCACAATATTTTTTGACTACGCTTCTAAAGGATTTCCAAAATATGTGCGATTTCCCAATAATTTTACCTTGAGATATACCTACGATCCAAAAGGCCGACGTTCTTCATTTTCGTATAACGACAAGAATAACATTAGCTATCTTTATGAACCAGATTTTGGCAAACTTAGTAAGGTAGTCCATAACGGAAACAAGTTGCTAATGGAAATAAAATACAATCGCAATGGTAAGGTTTCTCGTAAAACTTTAGGCAACGGAATGTACACAGTATATGAATATGACTCTACAGCGATCAATTTACTTAAGCTCACCAACTACTATGCAAATGGAACTGTTACTTCACACTTTGGATTCTCGTACGACAGCCGAGGTCGACGGATTTTAATGAACACAACCGATGGTGTTTGGCGTTATGGGTACGATTCAATGTCGCAGCTGACCTTTATAAAAGATCCATTGGGGAACGCTACACGCTACACTTATGATAGTCGTGGAAACAGGCTAATGGAAATTAAAAATAATATACGCTCTTACTATACTGTTAACAAGTTAGATCAATATGTTTCCCACAGCAAAAAATCTTTTTCATATGATAAAAATGGAAATCTCGTTAGCATAAACTATCCTTCGAAAATTACGCAAGTCTTCGAATTTGATGCAGATAACAATTTGGTTTTGGAAAAGCAGGGTCAGCAGAGATGCAGATATGTCTACGACGCCCTTGGTAATTTATACGAAAAAAGATGTAAAGATGGTACAAGAACCAGTTTCATAGTCGATCCATTTGGGGTATGGGGAAGTGAAATCGTGGGCAAGGTATGTATTATATTACTAAAAATAACCTCTAAAACTCACCACAATGATATGCACATGTTAGTTCCTTCTTAACAAATTAAACAATAAATTGCTTTTAAATTTTAACTTATTTTTTCTCGTGCTAATGACGACCTATATACGTAGCGTCAAGCTTGCACTTTATATATGGATTTTGAATCTTTATCTTGCTAAGTCTGTAAAGTGCAGAAAAAATAATGCATAATTAGTCTGATAGATTGTGCTATATAAAATGCTTGTAGCATGCAGCATCGATTCGCAATAGAGAGTAAGTTGACATGCAGAAACAGTTGGGTTGATTTTGATGAAACAAGCTATTTTTCCTAGTTATCGAATAAATTAACTATTCATAAACTCCGTCTTGCTTTTTATGCCTAATGTTAACGTTTCATAACAATACTATTTATTGTCATTGAATCAGTCACACAAAATAGATCAATATTTGCGAACGCGCAGTATAACAAGTATATATGTAATTCTATGTAATTCCATGTAATTCTATATTTGTCTTTCTATATAATGTATATTTACATTACTATTACATTACAACAAGATACATTTATGAAGATATCGTAGAACTTGTAAACTGAGTTTGACATTTGAAAATAATAACGCATTGCATATTATATGATATTAATATACAGTACGTAATACAATGACATGAAGGATATTAGTGATTAAATATCCCCGAAAACCGGGAGAGGGTGTAGGGAAGTTACGAAGGCCGCAGACCCGAGGTACCTCTACACATGCAGCTTTCTGAGGCTTTCGGGGACAATTTAATGACTAGTACCCCGACATGTCATGGTGTTTTTTGTAATACAATTACGGTGTAATTTTATTGTTTAGAATGATTTTAGGAATGAGAATGTTTGTTGATTAAGTTAATGTCGCCTCGTTAAGAGTTGTACGTAAGATGTGGTACGTTTGTGAGCTTGGTGTAATGTAATGTAATGTAATGTAATGTAATGTATTGTAATGTAATGTAATGTAATGTAATGTAATGTAATGTAATGGACGTTCGTTAGACGTTCATCAAGCTCAAATCTCAGAAAATATTTCTGAGCCCCAGACATGCAGACCTGCAGCTGCCTTCGACTGATGACCGGTTAGACGCTCTAACCATTGAGCTACTAATAGTAGCTCATATATGCAAACGCTACCGCTTATAGGAAGTACATATGAATACGAATTTGCAACTTTCGCTCTCCATCTCAGCTTTAGTAGCTCAATGGTTAGGTTCGATCCCTGTCGGGGGCTCAGAAATATATAAGACGCCAGTTCTCAAGTACTACAGTGCTGAGGAACCACTGGTCTTATCGGTAGATGCCAGCTCCGAAGGACTGGGAGCAGTACATGGCTAGAAATCCAGGACACTCAGCGGCAGTGGCCTGTGGGCTCATATTTAGATGGAAATATTAATTTGAAAATTCTGATGGCTAAATATCGATCATTTCGGCTATAAACACAAGTCTATAGCAATAAATTAAAGTAGAGTTATTCGCTAAAATGTCTTATTGACCCATTTCTTACCCAAATATCAAATTACAAAAGGTTTAATCGTCTAGACAGGTCTGTACACTCATACTCACTAAAATTGCCGCATAAATTTTGGGTTATACGTCCATGTCCTATTTACACGAATTGCCATCCTTAGGTTAGGTTGTGTGTTGGGGTAAGGCTTTCATGAAGTACTTGGGTTATGTAGGACATGGAATTATTACCAAATTTTGGTTATTATTTCTGAATCCACAGTCACATTTAATAATAATAACAGCGGTTAAGACTCTGGCAACCTAGCAACAGCTCCATAAGAAATGGCGGACAAGAACCCGAAATTATCGAGCAACGCATTGCTTCTTCACGCCGAGTTCAGTATTTATCTCGGCGCTTGATGGATTAAATTACAACGACTCGGCTGCACTAAAATCGTACATTTTAAGGTCTTTGGGAACCTATTAAACAACGAAAAATGGAACGAACAACTCCGCAAAACAAAGTAACGTTCATCCCGAGCAAATTCAGACGTTCGCATCGTGGACAAACAACACAGAAGCAGCCAAAATTGGAGCTCCAAAATAAGTGATATAGCAGATTAATAGACTTTAAACAGCGAATAAGAGGTATGCTTGTGAGGGGCTCGGGAACCTATTTAGGACGCTCCAAACTTAATAGAAATTGTAGTGCTGAACGATTGTTCAATTTGGTGAAGTTTTGGACGTTCGCATGTCGGAATTTACAATAGTAAATAACCGAAAATGATTGTTCTTTATATTTCCTTAAGAAATCTATTGAAGGACGCCATATTGAATTAATTAAAAGGGGATTCAGTGCGCATGCTTTGCCGCCATGTTGTCCTCGATTTCTGGCCATGTCACTTTAGAACAGCCAGCCAGTAGCTTATGCATCAAAACCACTCAATGAAAGTCAAAATAAATATGCACAGATAGATAAAGAACTCCTTGCAATACTGTACAGATGTGAACGTTTTCATCAATTTGTGTATGGGCGAACAATAACAGAGGAAACTGACCATAAGCCCCTAGAATCAATTGTCACAAAGCCATGTACTTTACAAAGCACCTATCAAGCTGCAACGCATGTTACTCCGCCTCCAGCCATAACTTGCAGTTCTCGCATGTGGTCCGAGCCGCATTCGTCTGTTCACCCTCTCAAATTAAACATGAAGAAGTCATCGATTGCACGTTTCTAGCTTCTGGCTAGTGTACCGGAACCGTTGCTATTTTACAGAAATGGTGTATAATACAGTAAAAACCCGCTAACAAGGACCTACATTTTACCAAATCAGCCTGGGATAGGTTCTTATATTCTTATATATTTTCATATAAATAAATTCTTAATTTCAGCCTGACGTTCTTAATAGTGGTAGGTTCTTGTTAGCGGGTTTTTACTGTATTCTAAACAAGATGAATGGCAATCCACGCTTGAGCGTTTGACTAGTCTGAGGCGCGAGGCGGAAGTGAGTGCAAAATTCGAATATTTGTCTCGTTCTCGTAAAATATTTAGCCGATCGAATTCAAATTTTTACCCGACAAACAATTCACCCAGACTAACGTTCTGAAAAATTTTAAGGATTTTCGGGTTTTTTTTATTTTTCGCGCCTAAGGTGATATATAAGAGTTAATTACCGAGGAGGTAACTAAGCGTAGTTAGTTTCCGAGGCCCGAATGGCCGAGATAACTAACTTTAGCTTAGTTACCGACTAAGCTACAGATACAGATGATATTTGTCGTTATTTACCAAAAAAATAGTATTATAGACGTAGTTTTAAAGCGATATAGTAGGTCATTCATCAAAGATAATTTATGCATGAATAAACTAATTAAGATTAAATCTCTCCGTGATTTAAGATTATGATTTAAAATTAAATCTCTCCGTGGGAGCAAAAAAAAAGAAAGTAGTCATGATATCACACGGGAGAATCGCAAATATATGAAAGAAGGGGTTAGATGTTCGGAAGATTTTAGTTACTTTAAAAAATCTACTGTACAAACAATTAGTGGATGTGTCCGGTAGACCAGTTATTTCAAACTGTGGCACCTCCACAAAAGGTATATTAGAATTTGAAGATTTTTACTCCGGCTACCTGTGGTAGGCCGAGTCTAGTTCTGTTTCTTTTTTATTTTGGGGGGTGTCATACTTCCCATATATGGAGCCTACGCTTCGGGTCTTCGATCACTTCGAAAATTGGTCGATAAAGTCATGCATATTATGTGGTTGTGTCATGCACATCACTGATCAACCATATAAGCAACTTACTTGGAAAACATACCAACACTTTGGCCAAAGTCAAAGCTGGTTTAAAAGAAAGAACTCGCAAAATCAAGCACGAACATCAACAGCTTAAAGCCTATAAAGGAAGATGCCTCGTTGGACGAAGTGATTCGGAACCGGTTTTTTTTTAAGAAATAGAAAATGGCCGCCCGTGTTTATATAGCCTGATGCAAACACGAGAGTGAGTTGGGAGAATTTGAAAGTTTATGTGAACCCGAGCCGTAGGCGAGGGTTTACATAAGTACTTTCGAATTCTCCCAACTCACTCGAGTGTTTGCATCAGGTTATATAAACACAGGGCATCCATTTTCTATTTCTTTTATGAAATAAAGGTAGGCAATGTGCCGTGACATCACAACCGTGTTTGCATAGCCTGATATAAACACGGTAATTGACCAATCACAGCGTGCGTAAGACGCAACCTATTTTATAAGTGTCATTGAATCGCAGTGAAACGTTTACCTAATAAGACCTCCAAATTTGCAAAATATGGTTAACAAACACAAAGAAGGTTTGTTAATGAAGAGAGAATGGACGAGTTGCGAAAGACACGGGAGTTGATGCGTTCAACACATCATAGTTTACATCAGTGGATTTTATATAAATCAAGTTTGACCTGAAGAGATACAAGAAGCAAACGTCACAGTACATAAAAAAATAGGCACGCCCAGGCGTGCATGTATCTACTGCGTTTAATGCCTATAGCTACTATGGTAGAAACAATGATGCAACTGTTTATTCATAGCTGAACAAGATTCTTGACAAAATTAATGGAATTGTATCTAGTTGTAACAACCTTGTATTCAGATCTAGAGCTAAACAAGATTTTTGACAAGATTGTCTACTATATGCTCACAGGCCATGCTGTGTTTTAACTTTGATAAATAACTCAGTCAACTCAGACTCTCAGAGTAAAGCCAGCAAAGCACAGAAGGCTAAGTGCTAACAACTCTACTCATATCTGGCATGAGTCCAAGCCCGGACAGGTGCATGGTCACCCATTCAAATACTCAATCCAAATGGGCTTTACTCCGGTCATCAATGGTGAGAGGCAGTGCACTAATAGCTTGACTATTAAAGCTATGGTACTAAAAGCTATAGTCATAAAGTATGGTAGTAAAGCTTTAAGTAGGTCAATCAAATTAACATAACTATATAACAACTCACAAAATTTGACTTAATTGACTAATTTAAGACAGTATTTAAATATTTTCGTTACAACAATTTGTCAAACAATAATACAATCTACTGTAGTTAGAAGGTAAAGAAAATCGTTTGAGATAATTAAACCATTCGTATAACAAGCATCTCGAGTATTACTGCTGTAAAATTTAATAGTGAATGAAAAAGCAAATTATAATGTCATCAAAATTATAAGAGCAACCATACATTAATTGTTCTTCAAGACATATGCATATACATGCAGAAAAAGGTACAATAAATGTTTGCACATTCATAACACAGATTTTGCACGACATTGACAGCTGCAGGATACAATTTTACTCCTTTAATACTGTATATAGACTTGCCAGATACTGACATTTGACTATTAATTGTCATCTACATCGATAATATGTTACTTAATAGCATATTTCGCTCGTGGACTACGATAGGTTTTGGGCATTGTTGCTTGACCATGAAGCTAACTTTGTTTTCTTAGAATAAGGTCATCCATTTCTATTCGGCAACGCACAGTCTTGTCAGTTTACGAAGCTCGACTGAATATGAAATGTCCACGCAACGACTCGATTAATTTGCTTTCAAAAACTTTTATCATTATTCCAACAACGTCTAGTACATCACAATTAAGAATTGACTACGATTCATACTTAAAATACTTACTAAATTTGTAAAAACTTCCTCTTGTTGAATATCCCGTTCCTTGTCAAATATCTCGCTCCAGGCGACCATGCTCACATGCTGTCAACAATGACTTATGAAATACTTGGTGTACAGTAGTTATTTTGGCTTCGGTGGTCTGTCGTGAGTCAATCGTTTTATTTTTGATTGGCTCCGAAGGCATTCTTTTGTTAACTTACCTCCTTACCATACCTTTTACATGACATGGACGACAGCAATGCATCTACTCGCGCATGCGCAGTAGATACAAAAACGTATATACTATTTACTACTAGAAATACATGAACGCAACAAACCCTCGCCCGCTTTTACATGCTTTTTTGAAACACCCCCACCCACCCACCCACCCACCCATCCCCTGATTAAAATAAGCACTCCTGATATACAGCCAATATAAAAACAAACAGATATAAAAACAAATTATATTAAATCCTTGGGATAATTATAGAATTTATGGATAGGATGACAAAACTGATTTAAATCATTTAATGAAAGTTGAACATATCAAAGCAAATTTTAGATTTCATTATTAAATTCTGGTTGTAAAAATTATATTGTTTTTAAGCTTTAATGGCTTCCCTATATGCATACATGTTTTGCAAAGGCATAATTAAAAGTCAACAGCTCAAAAATTACATTGATAATGGTCCGAGATAAAAACAATTCAGTAGAATCAGATTCTAGAAAGAAGTATTAAACAGACAACGTTTCAGTCGAAAATATGAAAATACAGCCAAAAAAATCGCCAAAGCCCATGATTATTTAATAATATAAAGCATGCATGCAATGCCAATGAAAAACATCACGTCTACATAAGCAGTATAAAGGTAGTGTTTTAAGTTTGCTTTTATTTAATAGTTAAGCTGATTTATGGTTTGGACGAGCAAAGGGAAAGCACAAAAACGTGAAGCTGTATATTGTTTAGGTTAAGCGAAAACTTGAAAACAACAAGAATCCTACCGTTAACTTTAAAATGATTTGAACACGGAGTGACTACAAACACTGGAATTCAGATCGAGTTTTTGTTTACCATACGGCGTTTGGTTTCTTGGTTTCTCTTAAAATATATTAAACGGGTTGTTTGTATCCTTCTTTTCTTCGTCCTTTTCTTTGTGCTCCATTTCGTTTCGTTTAAATAAACGAAAGAAAAATACTATTTGTTTGAGAATTTATAGTTTTCTTCGTCGCTAGTCACCCATATCCAACAATACTTACCGCGTGACACCGTGCCAAACATATATATATATATATATAGTATTTTTCTTTCGTTTATTTAAACGAAACGAAATGGAGCACGAAGAAAAGGATACAATATTATATATATATATATATATATATATATATATATACAGTATATATATAAACTATTTCACAGATTTCGTCTCCCTCGCTTTTTCTACACGCGTGTAAAATGGACTCCACGCATGTCGAGATTAGCACCCTCACCGGGCTTCGGCCTTACGCCCGGGCTCGGGGATAAAGTAACAGCTTGCTGCTTACAAGTAATAATCACTGAATAATTCAAAATATGAATGTGTTGAACTGTTTGCATGTCTAGATTTCATGTAGGTGTCCTATTGCATTTGCCAACGCTTGGGAAACGTGTGTTTCAAAAGTTGTTTAAATATTTTCTGTTTGCTCGATATAAATAAATTCTATATCGAAATTATTGACTGAATGTCATAAAAGTTAACAGATTTTCTATGTCGTCTTATAGTAACACTTTAGAGACATTCCAGAGAATACCCGCTCCTGTACGATGGATGTCGCAGATCTTCATCCCCTTATACGTCACGCAGAGAGACTTGAGTAAAAAAAAAGAAATTATGAATGATTTTCAAAATAAGCTGGACACTAGGGAAATAGATGTTACTACTGAGTTATTTTGAATTTGATATTTTTGCAACATTTTGAGTTTGCAACATCTATCGTCAAAAAATGAGTATAGCCATATGGACAACATTCACTCCATCTTTTGCCAATATATTTTTGTCTAGACTGGACGTTGACATGTTGAGAAAAGGTCGTATAAAGCGTTGAGTTCGGTAGATGTTTATTCACGGCATCTACTTTTTGTGCACGTGTTGTTGCATGTTAAGGTGCCTATGAAACGAAAATTAAGTCTGTCTTATTTGAAAGAACACTTAAAATGATAGAGTAACATCTTTTGAAGTTTTTCGTTTCCTTGCTTTCGTTTCCTTGCTTTGTTCTTGAGATCTGATTTCAGTTTGTTTGATATGCAAATTAAACATTTTAACGTCACATGTGCATAATGAGTTATTGAAAAAAGTTATATATCTTTGCTATTATCAAACCAAAATAATTCGAGGGAAGCATGTGCGTGTGTTTCGACCAGAACACTAAACGTGTAGATCGGTGTTCTGTTATCCTACAACGTTAAGATATACTTTGGTTTATGAATTGGTGGATAAAAACACAGTTGAAGAAGATATAAACAAAAATATTGATGAGAAAATCCATATTATTTACTGAAATAATTGTTGATTTGTATTTTTGGCGTTGTAACAACAAATAGCGTGTAACAACAAATAAATGTATTATTCAGCTCTGAGAACGTCACGAGAACAAGCACAAAAGCTCAGCTGTAATAAAATTTTAAAAATACAATATATAATACAATATAATGTTAGTATATTAACGCAAAGTATATTAACGAGAACAAGCACATAAGCTCAGCTTTAATAAAATCTTAAAAATACAGCATAAAATACAATATAATGTAATGTTAGTATATTTGTAATTTTCATTTTTATTAGTTAATTGTATATTTATAGACCCGCCCCCCATGGAAATCAGCGAAAGTTGTTGGGGCTAGCGTGTCTCTTTTTTTAAATAAAGATTTACATACACTACAAACATTTACATATCGCCGCAAATTATTTATCTAAATCACACATTGCCAAACTTCAAATTCTTGACAAATGATTTCCTTAATGATATAGATCGTCAATGGAAAAGAAATAATTTTTGCCTATGGAATTGAACATGGTTTAATCGCACAGCTGCAGCCACAAACAAAGGAAGTTATGTACTACCAGTTTGATCCACAAGGGTAAGAAAATTATCTAAGAGTAGTGGCACAGTTAATTTCTCTTATTAAAGTGTGTTTATGTTTATTCATGCTAATGTGTCAATCAATTATATAATTTATGTACTTGTTTATGTATACAACAGTTGAAAATAGGTATATGCATGGCTACAGACATGTGCGTCAACTCTACGTATAGTTATGTATTGGGATAGTACAGACTTGGGTACATGCATATTATACAGCATACCTTATGTTAAAGTAGAAAAAACAAACAAGAATATGCGTTGGTTTAATGACACAAAAATTGTCAAGTTTAGAATAAAGTCTAGAAATAGATGTGTTTTTGTTTATATACATACTCGTACACGCACAAGCACATGCGTAGTGTATGTATGCATAAACCCAGTTACATGTACTTCTCGTGTGGATTGCATGGTTTTGGATGAAAAGCGCCGTAGCGAATACTTGTGTTTCGATTTTTATATTAGATTGAAAAATAACATGCCTTTTACTACTTGAAATGCTTATATCCATCAAAAACGTCTCTTTACCCATGATCTCCTATGAAATATTTGCCGTTAGCTTGATTTTACCCGGGTTTTTTGTGTGTGTTTTTTTTGGTTTGGCAACATTATCAACGCGTTAGATTAATTCAGTCGGGTTTTTGAAGTAGAAAGATGTAGTTTTTGCGGTGTAATATTTACTACTTAAGTTGCTAAATTGTCTGTTTGTTAAGTTTTTCTATAAACTGTTAGATCTTTGTACATGGGTTTGAAATTTTTCATAATCTTGTTTAAACCCCGTCAATTTCAATTGGCTTTTCAACAGACAAAAACATGCCAAACAAATCACTTCATAAAAACGAGTAAGAAACATTTATTTTATTTTTAAATATTTAGCAAGGCTGAGAGTCACGATCCTTTGTCTCTATATATGCATGTCTCCTGCATGCAGTAAAATTATTTACAAGCTTCTTGCAATCATCATCAAGTCTAGTTTGACCGTGCAACTATACCCATGAACTGGAAATTGCAAAGATAATCCATTGTTAACGGTAAAAAGAGTGCAGACGTGGACAATTATATATGGATCTGTCGAATTGTTTAAAGTTGTCGAAGAGTAATACCGTGCTATCATTATATTAATTTGGTTTTGGAAAGTCTAACTCGACAGAGATTCAAGATAATCAAGCAAATAAATATTAAACGTGGTGTTTCCACAAAACGTATCTTGAATATTGTATCGCCATCACGCCATGAAAACATTTAAAGAATTAATCGACAGAGATTGCTGTCTCATCCGCATTCGCCGACACCATGAGACGAAATGCTAATCAGAAAATGCATGTAGTTATTACAGACAGTGTTTTTGTCGCATTGTCAGAATCATTCATGTTATTGTGATATATTGTAGTTTACGTCTAAGTCAAAATTTTACCGATATTTATTGGATTTATAAATTGGAAATGTGCACTACTTTTATTTAGGGATTTGTTAATTTGAAAAAAACAATAGCAACGTTTTTGTTTTTCTTTAGATCCGTGGTTTCACTAATGGGAAGCTTTGAAGAACTTATGAATTCGTACACTTACAATACGTTTGGTATTGTTACTCGAAGTACTGAAAAAGTTGAAAACGACTTTTTGTTTATGGGTCAATGGGGAGTGATCACAAGCTCAGAGTTACGCAATGTCTGCTACATGCGTGCTAGGTTTTACGACGCGGAAGAAGGACGGTTTATGAGTATAGATCCAATTTCCTTTAAAGGAGGAAGTCGCAATTTATACGTTTATGCAAACAGTAATCCAGTCTCGTTTGTAGACCCTAAGGGCACAATTATTCCTGCAATGGTTATTGGTGGAGCAGCTAACGTTTTAGTCTACCTTGGTACGCAAGCTTTTCTTGGCGAAGAAATTACTGGTGCAGGTACGGAAATTTTCTTAAAACTCTTTCTAGACGGTAAATTTAACAGTCATATCAATGGTCTCACAAATAAATTAATAAAAATGTAGTATTTACTCAAATAGCTGTAAAATTAATATACCATTAGAATTGTCTCTGAACAAGCTATTCAGATTTGCACTTGTTTGGTTATATCGGCCGACCTATTTGCCAAAATGTTTCAATTTATGTTAATTATTTTAAAATTTGCTAATGCGATTTTAACAAATGTCAAATTTTATTGGAATACCATTTCTAGAGCCGTGTAATGGCTCAAATAATCAATTCCACAAGCGCTCTATACTTCCATTAAATATATTCGGTAGAGTATCAGAGTGCGTGCGTATCCCTCAAAGTCCCTAATGATTTCTAGGCATTCCTTACTAGTATATGAGGGCCAGATTTGGTCAAATAATCAATTTTTAAATATTTTTTGTTTGATCCGGAAAGCCGGATCTCAATAGGGTCCGTCTGACGTGAGCCAAAACGTTATTTGTTTATATTGACCAAAAAACTAAGTTATCACTCTTAGTTGACTTTAGCAGAGTATCCAATGTCTGACATTTGTTGTGCATGTTTCTTTCGCGCTCGTGTGTGCAACTTCTACTCTGTCACAGTATCCAGGTAAATAAATACTAGTAGTAATACCTCCCATATAGACGACAAAGGGTCACAGTAGACCTTCAATTCATCGGAAGGTGTTTCCTGATTGAATTATCTAAACAATAGAACCATTGTCTCATTACCTCGTTCTTTGAATGTATTGTTTCTTATTGTATACTTGGAGTCCAATGGATCGTTTTCAACCTTTTCATTTGTCTTAGTGGCTGAAATGATTTGATGCTTCGGTTATGTTTCTCAATTCTCTGACGACTAGAATCTGCATCTCTTGCTCGCGCTTTTTCATAAATTTCCCCCCGCTTTTCTTTTAGCGATATTGTGCGCTTTTCCACCGTCTCTGGAGATCCTGACTCGGCGACAATGTAAAACTTTGGTCGAGGGTCTGCTTTGAGGAGTTGCTCATAGGGAGCCACACCTGGGTTCCTGTGTTTGGCCGCGTTGTATGCCAATTAAACTTCTGCATGAAAGATGCTCTGGCCAGGACTTATGGGTTCTGCCGGTTTAGGCGCTCTAGTCTCAAGTTTTCTTGGGGACAATTTTGGTCACTGAATGTATATTCAATCCCATTTTCGGTGCAAAAGCTCTGCATTACTTTACTGGTGAAACAAGCTCCGCTGTCTGCATGACTGGAGGCGGGATATCCAATCTTAGTTTTTTTATAGACCTATGTAGTGTGTTGATCATTGCTTATATGCATCTCAGCAAACTTGGTGGTTGGGTCCATGCGCACCAGGGTGTTATTGTATCCATTTCTTGTTTTTGGTAGCGGGTCTTTCAGATTTTTTCCTGGTGTTGAAACGGTGTGCTTTCTTTTGGTTGTACGTGTAGTAAAGCTTCTCTCTTAGGCCTGGTTCATACGTCGCATTTAATTCAGACGAATTTAACTCAATCAATTAAATGCGACTGTAGTGTGACGTATGAAACGAATTAAATTCGACTGAAGAGTTAAATTCGTCTGAGACGTTGTATCCGTAACGATGAGACGGATACAACGTCTGAAATGCGTGTTGGTTTCAGATGTATGGTCGCATCTAATTAAATGCATAAATAATAACATATTTGTTGAGGCCCCCATCAGATTTTTGTTTACTTCGCATGCGTATTGGACGTTTTTGGCGCGATCTAGTGGGATTTTCCTTGCTCGTCACTGAATTAAATTCGTCGCATGAATCGAATTCGAGTTTACGTCGACTAGTCGACGAAGCTAACTATATGAACTAAATTCGTCTGAATTAAATGCGACGTATGAACCAGGCCTAATCTTGTGACAACTTTGCTGCGCTCCTTCAACACGACTGAACGTAGCAGGGGCGGATCTAGCCTAAAATCTGACCGTGGCCCACAATCTGCACGCAGGCTACATTTCCTGCATTTTGAGAGTGATCTAGAGTCGTATTGTAGGATCGTTTTATACATGTTTTTCACCGAGATCTTTGTATAAATTTTACTCAAATCAAAAATTTTCTTTTCTCTTTCAAGCCAAGATCTTCTAATTATTCAATAAAATGTTTAGGAGTAACCGGATCCAATATGAATCGTAATTTCATCGTGTTTATCGAGTTTTGTGTGACATATAAACTAACCAGTCAAGCAGCTAGGTATCCTTTGGCCATTATTTAGAATTCTATTCAGTATTCTGTCTAATGCCAGCCAATTTTTACTTGAAACAAGAATAATCAAAGCAACCCTGCTAGTGTAATATTAACAATTTATAGGTATCAGCTAGCATTTGTCAGATCACTGTTTAGAACTCCAGATCAGGAAATGGAGTCCCTTTACGTTTTATACTGTCTTTTCCTCGATAAAGCAAGAATAACAAGTAACAATGGAGTTGATGAGAGCCAGAAGATGTAAAATAGACTCGTAAATATTGTCGCTCTATACAGTCTGTCAAACGATTAAGAGAGTGTTAAATCACGCGACTGACAAGATCTCCGAGTCTTACAGATAATATTTCAAAGTTGAACCATGATAGAAATGCTGTGTTTCAGTCGATGAGAATTATAAAACAATGTAATGAGAGAGAGATCGCGGCTCTCGGTTTGATCTCATGCTGGTTCTTCAATTTGATCAATGTATAAACACCACACAGTTTTATAGTAACTATAGCGTCTGACGATCAACAATTTTAGTAGAGAGGAACTCGTACTATAAATAAAGAAACCAAACAAACCAACATCTCTTCCTTAATTTTCTTGTGAACTTATCATCTAGCATTTCGACTATTTATCACAGGCACAATCGTTGTCCCTCCATACGCGCAGTCATTCTTTACTACTCTACTAAACGCAAACTCCGTAATTACTTTCTTCATAAACTTACCTGTATTAACCATCTGGAAGACCTTTTTTGCGTCAATTGTAATTTTTTATTGAATTGTAAATGTGTTTCTACTTGACTTGTTTATCACTTGACATTATTTCCATATATAGTGTATTAGATATGTCTGATTTATTTGTAAATATTGTAATATTGTGAGGGCCGTATGTTAGATAACCTTTACGGTTAATACGTCTTTTCCCTCCTAAAATAAAGTTTTATTCTCATTCTAAGAACTCGGTCAAGACAGACTGACGCCGACTAGATTTGATTGCATTATTTCGCAATAAAATTGTAACAATATATGGCAAGGGTGGCTGACCGTGGCTCCCGCCAAATTCAGCCACTCTATTCTGGCGCTCTGATTGGTTTGCACCCCTTAATAGTCCGCTGACCGTGGCTGAATTTAGCAAAAGTGTTCTCCAATTTCTTCAGCGAATTCGTAGCACGTTCGGTAACTTTTTCGGCCACTCTCGCCACATTCGCGGACTTCTAACTCAAGGATGCGAAAATCCGCTGCTATATTTTGACAATCGGTTTAGTATTTTTACGGTGGCTAATGTCGTTCTTACGTCAACTAAGCTTTTGTTATTAATATTTTTTTATTTTTGAAATATCAATTATATTATTTAATTTGGAATAATTAGGAAAATCTGACCATGCCTGAAGCCACGCTCGCACCCCTCTAGATCCGCCCCTGCGTAGTTCACAATATCCTTGATTATGATGGACTATCGAAAATAGCGAGCAATTCTTCCTACGACTTTCTCACTTCCTTGTTATCCTGACATGGGCCAGACACAGAAACTAGAGGTCGCTTGACAATGGCACCAACACTTAGCCGAATCTTCGAATAGTAAACATCCCCTTCTTGTTCTTATGCGAATAGATGTACGGTTTAAGAGACAGGCTGATGATATGTGCCAGTCTAAAGTCATCCAGATTATTGGCAAAATCTTCCACGGCTCGGTCGCTCGTTATCACCCATATTTCCTAGCGTAAGCGCATCTTCGAACGTTGCGGTTTTCTGTTGGCGTTATTGCCAGCCTACTCAAAGGCGCCAGCAACCACGACATTATATCGCATCATTTAATAAATTTTAACTGTGGTTTAAAACCGTCTGAAATATCGCACAACGTGGTGGCTCTTCGGGCCTAAAACTTCGGCCAAATGGATATTTTACTTAGCTACAACATTTTCAGCAATGACTTGTGGTTGGTTCGGAGACGATTTTCACTTAAAGTACTGTATTTCCTCTATTAAGTCCCCCCCCCCTGCTAATAAGCCCGCCGTCTAGGACAACAAGAAACAATGAGCCCCCAGCCTCTATTAAGCCCCGACCTCAACGGGGGTTTTATTGGTTAAAATCGATATAGAAAATTAGAAATACTAGCACTTGCAACGTTTTATGAAGAATAACGTTCATTTAATTGAAAGCTGATAATATATCAATATGTGTCTGGTATAAACTAAGCTAATCCCCACTATAATATTGCATTAATAGAATGCAAGTAAGAAGTGTTTACTGTATTTGTTTCTGGACTTTCTGAATCAAATTTATTAAGTTTATAAACATCAAAGTCTTCAGTGCTGATTTATAATGTTCGTCGATGGTGTTTGAATATTATTAAAGAATAAAGTACTTCAACGAGGACAGCATATTCCAATAATGCTGTTTGAAATAATGTAATTATAGAAATCGACACAAATTACAACAACAATTAAATTTCCACAAGTCCCAAATGTGTGGAGAAGAAATATTCAACAATGCGCTATACTGCGCTAATCTCAACAATCAACAGATTCGAATATCAAGTATATGTAGCAGTACGGACCAGAACTGCAGTAGCTCTATTGAAAGTAGGTTGTTCGTCGCCGTCGCCTTCATATTTCTAGTGCATCCTCGTTCCCAGGGGGCCTCCAATTTTCCAGTGTAACGAGGAGGCTGGACATTGCGAGCATGGACATAACAGGGGTGGATCCAGGATTTTTTTAAAGAGGGGGTTGACACCTCTAGGGGGGTCCGGAGGTATGCTCCTCCGGAAATTTTTTTATTTCTGCTATTTCCTGCATTTTTGGGACAATATTAGGATCAGAAATAGTGATTTTTATACGATATATTATACACTAAACACAATTTATCTATTATATATAATATAATATACCATATATAATAGGCCAGGGGGGGTTGCAACCCCCATAATTTGAAGAAAAGCTGCTTTATTATGACGTCTGGACAAAATAGCACAATTTCGCTGACCGAAATGCTATTCAAAGGTAGGTTGTTTACGAACATAATTTGCCGTCGCCGACGAATGAGTCACCGAGATAAACTTCACTCTATTCACACCGTTGTTTGACAGTTGAAAATATATTTGCCCACTTCTTGTTTTCGACAATAGCCTTCGTCCAGCCAATCACACGCTTCAATCGTTTTCATGCGACCACGTTAATTTTTAATACGACATTTGCTGGATATTTCATATTTGTTGCCGTCAATCACCACTAGAAATCATCCTCGTTCCCAGCGCCCCCTCGTCGGTACACTGGGAAATCGGAGGCCCTAGTTTTTTTTAAATATCTTATAAGTAAATGTTCATTCAATACTTTAAATTCTGATTTACCCCTCGGATTTACCTCTGCAAGACTTGCAACAAATATCTTCTACGAATCTACATTTAGAATCAAATCAACTGCTCCCCCCTAGCCTGCGTTGGGCGGCGAGCGGGCGCGAGAAGGAAACGCCTGCCAAAACTCTATTCATAAAAGCGTACAAACCTCTTGTAGCATGATTGACATGTTGACTAAACAAAAATTATGCACTAATTAGGCTTAAGTAAATAAATAAACTCGCATTGTAGCTTTCCCAGGAAATATAATTAGTAGAAGGATACTATTGTTCCCAGTAGACCGCGAATAATTAACAGTTATACCATGAGCTCGAGTTGTATATGAGCTCATAGCCAACGAGGCGCTTCGCCGAGTTGGCTATTAGTTCGTATACAACGAGAGCGAATGGTATAACTGTTTTATTATATAGCCAAGCACTGTACAAGAGACAAAATTACAGCGAAATGTTTGAAACAACAAACTTCCGGCATAGGCAACTAATACTTCCGCCATGCGTAATGATGCATTCACATAGAGTTTTTCGCTGAGCTGTTCGGTAAACAGCTTCGAAATATTGTATAAATGTTGCTCGAGAGGCAAAAAATGTGTTAAGCAGACCAACAAAAAAGATTAAAAGATACCTTTATGAAGTCAAAAGGTGGGTCAGTTATTTATATAATTATATTAGCGTTGCTGTCGTGAAAAAGGTTTTGGTTTTGATGAAACACCTACGGCAGTGAAACTAAATTACTTAGTTGGTTGTTTTTGAAAAAGAACATGCTTTTTACTACTCCAAATGCTTATCTAAATAAAAAAAAGTCTCTTCACTGGTGATCTCCTACGAAATGTGTGTTGTAAGCTTGATTTTAACCGTGAGTTTCTTTGTTTGGCAACTTATTAATATCAACCCGTTAATTTAGTCGGGTTTTTGAAGTAAAAAGACGTAATTTTTAAGTGAATTTTACCATTTAACATGCTAAATTGTGTATTTGTTAATGTATTTTTACACAATGTTGTTTTTTTATACATTGGTTTGAGGGTGTTGATGTTTTTCTGTATAAAAATCCGTCAACTTTAACTCTTTTCGGCAGTTTAAAAAAACATGCCGCCATCTTGTTTTTCCTCTACTAGTAGGATATGAGCTGATAGCCTGCTAGTAGGGAACCAATCAGATTAAATAAAGCAGAGTTAGTTGATAATAAAGTTGGTTAGCAGAGGAGGTTGGACACAGTCCGAAAAGGATCATGGTACTAACGCCAAAATCGATTCATTTGCATCTGACCACAGACGAGGAGTGATCTCCTCTGGGTGGACTCGATGCGTAAAATCTTTTGAAAACTCGTCACAGTTGATCCAGAATTTATAAAGCTGATCGTCAGCAAAATACGAAAACAATTCGTGATGATCATAGACAATTAGATATGATCAGATTGTGCTTTATTTGGTGCATATTCGCGACAATGGCGTGTGGGCATTCAAGATAATTTTCAAGGACTACTCAAGTTCCTTTGGATTCGAGGCATTTTATAAATACAAATGAAACCAGGTGATGAAACGAATGAGATGTTTAATACAACAAAGAAGGATTTGGTTGTGCTGAAAATTTTAGATGTGGAACGCGTCGTGAGTCGTTGGAACTGGAGAAAAGCGTGAGGTAAGAAATCAACGTTGTTGTTTATTAATACTGTTCTAAAATATAAAATTTTTTAATATGTTCTGCAATTGCTGTATGGAACAATTTTTAGCACAGGCTGTATGAAATTAATTTATGTATATGGTATTAACTTTGATGTTTTTGATTAATTTACCAATGTTTCATGTTCATACAAGTTTAGTTTATTTAATATTCAATTTGTATTGTGTTTTTTTTTTTGTTTGTATAAAGGGTGATTTTGGAATATGGAATTGCTTCCAGGATCTATTGAAACATTTAGTAACTGGTCAAATGTTCAACATAGAAATATTGCACCACTTGAAGCCTTCACAGATGACAAATAACTAGACATTTTGTGTTGTTACTTGATTGTGTATATATATATATTTCTTTATAATAAAATATTTGTTATTGCATTTGTGTTATAGTTAGGATGTCAAATAATGTGTTACCCTGTCTCCTCAATATATATATATAGATGCAAATAAGTAACTTGAATGAAAATAAAATGTTTTGTCTCAATATAGCCTGCGTGCAGCCTCTTCCCGATTTTGAAACCAATGATATTTTTATATATATATAATATGGGTTTCAAAATCAGGTAGAGGCTGCATGCAGGCTAGTCTCAATATTGATCTTAGTTACTTCTAAAACGCCATTGGTATTAATACAGGTATTTAACTACAGTGATCAACTTGCTATTAATTGGCACCTCTCTAATGCACCAATGTTTTGCCCAACCAGGGGGAGGTCAGGCATACCCAGGGGCATTTGGTAAGGGGAGCACGGATGGCGTGTGCTGTTAGGGTGCTGCCTCTCACCAATAGTTAAGCCCGGTTAGACGGGGTTAGTACGTGGATGGGTGACCGTCTGGGAACAGCCCCGTTCTCGAGCTTGGGACTCATGTGAGTAGAGTTTAGTTGATCTCTCCTGTGCTTCGAGGGTTTTTCGCCGGGTTCTCCGGTTTTCCTCCCTCCGTAAAACCAACACCTAGGGCTTATAGCTGGGATCCGTGGTCTAAACTGTGTCGCCTAGTATGGCGGCTGCTTACAGCGCCTTTGATATGCCTCGACACGGCCACATTGAAGGGTCCTTGGGGGTGGTTTGGTTGTAAAGATATGGGTGCATGTGAACATATTTGAATGAAACATGCGCGGTATAAGAATTAAATATTATTATTTGACATATACGCCCCACTGTGGAGCACCAGTTTGTGGTCAATCATTGTACACCCACCCTCCCTTGGGTTGACCAAAAGTTTGACTGCTGCACAAAATGGTCAAATCTTGGCTGCTTGTATATTATTATTGTTGTTTATAATATTGTCATTGTGGTTGAGGTCTCTTAGAGGGTGTCTCTAAGACAGATTGAAATTGTCCCCAAGGTTGTCTGTCTTATTAGAGACTTTTCCTAGTTGTAACTCAGACTGCTATTGGTTTATTTATGGTCATGTGGGATTAGACAAATCAAATGTTGCCCATTATCTCAGGAAACATCAAGACTCTTGTGAAAACAAAACTAACTGTTCTCCTCACGACCAGACATTTATAAGTGTATAGTATAATGCAGTAGCATTCTAAGGGAATGAATATTCCCTTAGCCATTTGGAGCTTTAAATAAGCATTAAGCTTTGAGAACCAGCATTTGGATAATATAATGCCATGTGAAATACTTCTATTTGTTAAACTTTTATTTGTGAAGTCCACAATTATGATGCATTGTAGTTGACATGACATGCAAAACTTTGGATTACATATTAAGTAAGTTATTCCAAGATTGCCTTCTGTATATTTTCACCTCCTGTAAAACAAAATAGAGATGGAATTATTGACCCTAGTATTGTATTCAATTCAGGGGTGTACAAACCAGGGGAACACTGGCACATGTTGCTGGCCCCACTTGGTCATAAAGCCCCCTATATTTGCAACAGTGCATGCCCTTTTGAAAGTCCCCCCAGCATCCACATGAACTTGCTTCCTACACCACTGATTCAGTTGAAAGGGTTCATTGGGACAAAAGAAATAATATAATATATTTGGATACTGGAAAATGATAATAAGGTCCCAACAACAACAAATTAGCAATAGCAACATACTATATATATTATTTACAATAACAAGTAATAGCAATGAGCTGGATAATAAACTCCAAATAACCTACACATTACTAATTTTAATAATCATACTAATATTATGAATACGAAGAAACTATAAGAACACTCTACGTATCAGTATATGACAAATTATACCAAAACGCACAAGACCTATGCAAGACTTTGAACATAGTAGGACAACAACTTGCTAGAAAATTTAGCATGTCTTCAGCGACGTATATCTCGAAAACCAGAAGGGGTTCGATAGCATAATCATAATCAGCAACCTTTATTCTGTACATATGACTTAAAAAACCACTGAACCCTTAACCAATTCATGTAAACTATCAGAAGGTGAAGTACTACAAGCGCGCGAGGTAAATGGCGCCATTTCGTAGACCCATTCTATCACTTCACATTATACATTAGATTAAGTCGATCTCGAGCTAGATTTTAACTAGAAATATTAATAACTTCTCTTACCTCCTATTTCTGTTGTTAGTTGATTAAAATTTCTAAAAATCTGTCGAAAATATCATTTTTTTGAAGGTCTTGTCTTCTCCATGCTCAAAATTGCCTCCAGTCGCTCCTTCGCCGATCAGGTTTCTCATTGGTCAAAACGTCCACCCATGATCCTTTTCGGACCGAGTCCAACCTCCTCTGGTTGGTTAGTTTGAAGCTTTCAGAAAACCGTCACGTGATCACACTGTTGTGTCTTCTCATGTGAAAACACAACGGCCCTGGCTAAGCGACTCAACAGTTAAGAACAGTCAAAATGAGTCGCTTCAGGTATTTAAACGAAGAACAACTTCGATTACAGTATCTGGATGACGAAAATACTTTTGTTCGTCTTTTGGAAGACGCATGAGCTTTCGTTGAGATGTTTCGATGCTCTGCTCGTGTCGAGACGGTTGAGAGTAAACGAATAACAATCAAGGTGCGACCACTTCATCTCAAATTTCAAGCATGAGAAAATCGTATCACGTGATCAATTTAAGAAATGGTTATTTCGCGGTTTACTGAGTAATAACACGAATCCAAAGAAAATTGTTAGATCTTGATGGGGAAGACCTAAAAGTGCAGCTGTTCCAAGGGACTATTGCAGGATATGTAAGTGTTCTTTTAAGCTGAAAAAAGTCAATGCTGTAAATTTGAACATCGTTGAGAACGTTGACGGACAAAACGTTATATTGGCCTCGCTTTGTCAGTCCGTGGGAATCGACGTTTTTGAGGATTCTAGCTTATCAAATCGTGTGTGTAAAGGTTGCGCTAGAAAAATAAGAAACCTAGCTACTTATTTTCGTCAAATCAAAGATGCTGTAAATAAAACGCACCGGCAGTTTTTGACAGCCGTCGTCGATGATGAGGAGAATACTCGCTTCAAACGACTTTTACTAACATCAGTGGCAACGCCTGATCGATGTCCAGAACAATTATATCATTATATGTAGAATATCTAAAGTAATACTATGTACATCACATATGAAATATTTGACAATAGCACTATTTAAACAACCTGTATGATATGTAAAATAAAAGTAGTGTGCTGCGTATAGGCAGTGTTGAAATACAGATCGAAATATGAGTCCGAAATTATTGAACGTAGGATTTCTAACGTTTCGAGCGAAGGCCCTTCGAAAGGCCTTCGCTCGAAACGTTAGAAATCCTACGTTCAATAATTTTGGCAGTACTCAAACCTTACTATATTTCGATCTGTATGATATGTATACCTATACAATAACAACAAAAATTTGACCAACAAAAATTTGGTAAAAAAAATGATCTGAAAAGCTTTATTGAAAAAACATTATATATATTTATGTAATAAATGCAGTTAACCGCGACTATTCCGTGTTTGTATGGGTGTCCACAGGGGATTGGGACTAGGCCCGGCGCACGACCAATCACGTGATTAGGGGACTATTTAAGCATATTCAGATCGAGGTCTGGCATTAGTCACAGTTCTCCAAGCCTTGAAGAGATGCCGAGACTGACTAGAAACCGTCTAACAACTGCCTGGACGTCAATGCCTAACGTTAACGCTACGTCTGGACCTCCCGGGGAAGGGGCAAACACATTGACGAACACACCCTCTAGCCACGTTGAAGTGCCTACGGCTGCGCCAGTGGTGTCGACGACGAATTCCACAGTGCAAGCGACGTCCTCTGGATTCCCGCCACAGCTTCTGGCTTCAACTGCTAGCTCTCCTCTGGCGTTACAAGCTACGCTGCGGCCACCACTAGCAGGTACGATCGTTACAGAGGCTCCGGCCTTTTTACCTACGTTTGGGTCACCGTCAGTTCCCCAGCTTGTGCTCCCGGGGACTTCGTTGTCATTCTCTTCGTGCTCGCCATTGCTCGCTACTTCCACTACGCCAGTCGCACAGTCCGTTGGGCCCACTATTCCATCAACCAGTATCCTTCATCCATCGGTGGGGCTTCCATCTACCTCCTACACCGCGCCCTTTGTAGTTGGCCCAGGGTTTTCAACAGTTCCTGCCAAACTGATCAATACTATTGTGGGGGGTCAGTTTGTCGATCTACCTCTCCTGATTCAAGAAGCCAGCGAAGAAGAACCAACATGCGTCTGGCTAGGGGGTCAGTTGGTCATCAACCCAGGCCCTCGTAAGACAAAACAACTGACGGATATTATCAGCTGGGTTGCAGGCTTTTGCCATCTATGCAAGCATTTTTTGTGCCCACCATCCTCACCGAGCTCGCGACCTCTGGCTGTATCAACTTTTTATTGTCCGGATAGCGCGACAATTCCGAGGACTAACCTGGGCAAATTACGACAAAGCATTTCGTCGGGACGTGGCTGCAAGAAATGTCACCGACTGGTCGCAGATGAACATTGAACTGTTTAACTACCATTCAGCGACACCACGGCTAGAGTTTACCCAGCCACGCAAGCCCTTCATTGAAGCAAGAGGCTCTTCTTCATCGCAATTTCTATGTCGTTTTTGGAACAGAGGCAGTTGCTCTGCTTCGGTCGTTTGTAGATACCGTCACGCCTGCGACGTAGTCGGTTGTTCTCGAGATCACCGGGGTATTGAGCACAACCATTCCGGCTCCAACAACGAGAGCCGCCGTCAATTTATTCGAGATCGTCCTGCCAAGCGCTCCAATTTTAGGGAGTACAACTTTAACTAGCTGTCATTGATATTATAAACTATGCCTATGGCTAACTTTTCAGTTTTGTAGCGAGGAAGATCAAGTTCTCTAGTTTGTTTTTTCTGCCTTACAGTACTCGTATTCATACGGTTTTAACAGTTCAATTAGTACTGGCTGTCAACTGATTATTAAAGTTCTTTTTGCTGGTTTTGTCTGAGTCTTGATTTGGCGCTGTGGTTCTGTACTGCTCACAGTCGTTAATTTATACTATGAATCCGATACGCTATTAGGTAAATGGCAAACTATATTATTAATATCCGGTATCTCCGTATTGCGTAATTTTCCGGGCTTGTGGGTTTCCGTAAACCTGAGGGGCTGGAAATCTCCGCGTTCGCAACCGAAATGATCCAAGGACAAGGCGCAACCTCAGGTTGTTTACGCCGAATAGGCGATAAAGCCATTTAGGTGACTCAGACGGATGACGCCTCCGAACTGTTTTCCCGCCTTATGATTGGCTGGCGAGAAGCTAGGAACGATTAACTGTGTGCTGTTTGTCACAACGATTGCAGTGAAGGTTATTATTAATATGAAGCTAATTTGCACGTTTATGAGACCTAATTATACATAAATACATTGTACACATAGTTGAAAAACAACAACTTGTAAACAGTTTAAAATGTAGTTAAGATTCCATATACCGAACAAGCCGCGACGGCGACGTAGTTGATAGAAAGACTAGAATAGTGCACTCTAAATCGGACAAATTACCTGCTAAATCATGCCAGGCCACTACTTGACTAAGCTAGTATGAGAGGTATTAAGATAGAGTCTGTTCTGATGTACGTTCTTAATACCCTAAATTAATATGCTCCTTCGGAACACCCGCATTAACCTGCTCTTCAGATTTAGCTTATAAGCGAATGCTGGGAAATCTACCTGGAAGAACTCTCAGACTGCAGTGTCTGTCGTATTGTACCCCCCCGTTTAAATCGCACGAGAACTTTATAAATACTGCTAGTCGGTAATTTAACTGTCGGTTTATAATTGCTTCAGGATTCAGATGCCTAGCTGAGTAGCAACTCTAGGCTCCTCAATACTATGAGAACTCACATTGTTTACTCATATCCTGCCTCAGCCAGGAATCATGCGGATCAGAGGACAGAGACAGCTGTAAGCGTTATTAAGCTTTCCTTATCGGCTGCAACCGGTACTGCACTACAGTACTCGGGAATATTCGGTTAATCCTACGTCGATTCGTCACTTCACTCATACACATCGGGATTGTCTTGCCCGGGAAGAGCGAGCATACATCGTTTCAACCCTAACGGAACTGGAAGGAGTTATGACATATACGCGGCCTATATATAAGCTATGCTTGAGTTGGTCAGTCTGAAGAGCAAATTTTCTTCAGCGTATATCCTAGAATTAGAAACTTCATTGTATATAACCACTATCCTGAGGGTTAATCTCTTTCGGGCGAAGAACGGATATCTACTCTTGCGGGTGGAGAACGAATATCTCCGGAGAGTGATTATAAAATTAATCTCTTTCGGGCGGAGAACGAATATTTCCTGAGAGTAAATCTCTTTCGGGTGGAGAACGAATATCGCCTGAGAGTAAATCTCTTTCGGGTGGAGAACGAATATCTTCTCTACGAATGTACGGTTATTTTAAATACCGTTCCGTGCTGCCGAATATCCTAAGTCGTATCCTAGTGGTTATTTCCATCGCTAACGATTCGTTTATCGACCGGGCCAGCTGCTGTCCGTTAGAAGAAGCAGTCAGTACGGTACACACACTACGTTCTTAAACCAGACGAGTCACCCTCGAGTTGGTTGATTCTCCCTCCATCCTCACAAGCGAAACACAACTACACAAGCGACTTTTATAACTGGGCTTCGAAGCCATCAAGCAATTTCGACTCGCCCCAGGTTTCGAATCACTTATTCGCTACGCGCACCATCCCCCCCCAAAAAAAATCGTGGGCATTGCCTGTTCCTTCGGGGGTTGGGAATTGTACAGGTTAGTCCCTCTAAGCGGTTCCATTCCTTCTTGTAGCTCGTTCACTCCCGCCTGTGGGTGTAGTATCACCACTTGTGTTGGACGCTTTTGAACAGAAATTACTGGCCTACCCCGATTCCGCAAATCGCGACTACATCTTTCCGGTATCGCCCATGGTTTTCGCGTTGGATACTCCAACTCTGGCAAGCTCCTACGTTCATCTAACCGGAACTTGAAATCGGCGGATCTTCACCCTGAGGCTATTGATAAATATTTGGCCAAGGAGGTGGCTTTAAACCGGGTGGCTGGCCCCTTTCCTGTCCCACCAATATATGGCCTCCACATCAGTTCTTTTGGGGTCATCCCTAAACGAGGTCAACCAGGCCAATGGCGACTAATCTTGGATCTTTCCACGCCACATGGTTATAGTGTCAATGACGGGATACCAAAGGACCCCTACTCACTCCACTACGCCTCAGTCGACGATGCCATTCGCATCTTACTTCAATTGGGCCCCGGTGGGCTCATGGCCAAATTTGATGTCGAAAGCGCCTATCGTAACGTGCCCATACACCCCGAGGACCGATACTTACTTGGAATGAGTTGGCGCAACCAGTATTATGTCGACCTCACCCTTCCATTTGGCCTTCGCTCCGCTCCATATGTGTTCAACTCCCTCGCCACGGCGGTAGAATGGATCTTGCATAACAATTACCATGTAAGGTTCATCCTGCACTACCTCGACGATTTCTTAACCATGGCTCCACCTAATTCTCGCGAATGCCACGACAACGTGACCCGTGCTCGTGCCCTGTTTAATCGTCTCGGCCTCCCTCTTCACCCGGATAAATGTGTCGGCCCCACCACCTGTCTTACTTTTCTGGGGATCGAACTTGACTCGGTCACACAAACGTCTCCCCTCCCCCAGGAGAAATTTGATGCATTGTTCACCATGCTACAACAATGGGCAACCAAGAAGACGTGCACTCGTCGCGAACTTGAATCTCTTGTCGGCTCACTTCACCACGCCTGCAAGGTTGTCCAACCAGGCCGCACATTCTTACGCCAAAGGATCAATCTCCTGCGTGGGGTCCGCAGACCAGACCATCCTATCCGTCTCAACCTGGAATTTCGGCGGGATTTATAGCATTGTGGCTACAATTCTTTCGCGAGTGGAATGGCCTGAGCTTTTTTCTCATGCCATCGTATACGTGCTTGCCCGATTTCCACGTGACCTCCGATGCGGCTGGTGCAATCGGCTACGGGGCAATTTTCCGCTCGGCTTGGTTCTACGGTGCCTGGTCCCGCACTTTTCAACTCGATTCGATTGCCTTTAAGGAGTTGTTTCCAATCGTAGTCGCTGCGCATTTGTGGGGCAATCAGTGGTCCCGGTTACGCGTCGAATTTATTTGCGATAACGTCAGCATTGTGGCCGTTCTTAATTCAGGAACATCACGTGATGCATCTCGTCCGCTGTCTCACGCGACTGGCCTGCAAATATCACTTCTCGTTTCGTGCGTCCCATATCCCAGGGTCTCGGAATGCATGTCTGCGCTGATGCGTTATCTCGCTTTCAATTACAGACATTCCATCAGCTGGCTCCATACGCCAACAAGTTACCGACCATCATTCCGCCTCATGTCTTCCTCGACCTGGCAGTTCAACGCTGACATCGCACTGCTTAACATTTCTTTCCGCAGCACTAGCTCCATCAACACGTCACACATACGCTGCAGGTCAACGCAAATTTCAGCAGTTTTGTCATTACGCTGGTCTAACCTCTCTTCCTGTATCACAGTATCCTGCTTCTGAATGGACGCTAATGCTGTTCGCTTCGTGGCTTGCGCAAATAGAACATCTGTCTCCTGCAACTATCTCTGATTACTTATCGGCCGTGCATTCCTCTCACATCGATCTGGGCTTTCCGGATCCCATGGCCAACTGTCTTCGTCTACCACGCGTCCTGCGAGGCATAAAACGTACCATGGCCGGCCGCCAGTCTCCCCGTTTGCCCATTACTAAAGCGCTACTGAAAGTAATTCACTCGTCTCTCGACATGCAAAATACCGATCACGTCATGTTTTGGGCTGCTTGTTGTGTTGCCTTTTTCGGTTTTCTTCGGGTCAGCGAGTTCACGACTAACGGTGCGTTCGACGGCTCAAAACACCTGGCTTTGGCAGATATTGTGGTGGACACATCAGTGAACCCATCTATGATTCGCCTGACAATTAAATCATCAAAGTGTGACTAGTTTCGCCAGGGATCTGTGGTCTACATTGGTCGAGCTCACCCGCCTATATGCGCACTTTCGGCCATCCTATCTTACCTTCATCTGCATGGATCTGCACCAGGTCCCCTTTTCTGCTGGAGTAGGGGACAACCACTCACCGCGCGCGACGTCAACACCCACCTGCGCTCAATACTGGCTGATGCAAATATTCAAGGGAGGTATTCCAGTCACAGTTTCCGGATTGGCGCTGCAACAGCAGCGGCTGCAGTTGGTATATCTGAACACCTCATCAAGGTCAAGGGACGCTGGTCTAGCACGGCATACCAAAGGTACATTCGACCTTCGCCGGCCACTTTGGCGGACGTGGCTCAACAGTTAGCGTAGTGGGTCGGAGCCGTTGGGTTGGGGGAAAGGCTTATCGGTAACCCTTTTTCTCCAACCCACTTCGCGGGCTGGAGGGTACCCTTTGGGAGAAGGGTTACCGTAAGGGTTTTTGGTCAGGCTCTAGGTTACGCCTTTGTCAATCTTTTGGGCAGGCTCAAGGAGCAGCCTTGCTACCTTACGGTCACGCATCGACTAACCCTATCTCATCCCCTTCAGCCTGCAATACAAAGATAGTAGTTCATGTTGTTGTATCTGCACAAGTCTTATCTATATAGATTGTGTTCGACAGTATCTGTGTATTAAGGAATAGAGAGTAGTTAATAACTACTAAATTTTAATTCAGTACACTGCTACTAATAGTCATCATGTACAAACCTGGAACAAGAATCAAGGATGACACGGAAATAAAAAATTCTGTAACAATATTTATCACAACATTTATCCTGTTCCTGTAGATGTTTCAGAACATGATAAATGTGAACAGACCTACGCCTACTACAGTATGCACTCATTTATTAACAAGAATATAAGAGTCAGGAATATATATCCATTGGCATACTTGCCATTAATCCATTTGTTGGAGACTATTAAACATATTGATGTATATAGTGATGTGTTGTTTTATGTGTTTCTTCTTTAAACCTCTTTGGATAGGTTTCAAACCTTTTTACAGTATTCCTCAATGGGGGAGCCAATGGCAGAAATATATCAAATATCAGTACATATTTAAAAAATAAATAAAATTAAAAACAAACACAATGACTAAAGTTTGTTTCTATGTGTTTATTGTAGTTAAATGATTATCCAGACATTACATTGATTTCAGACATTACATTCAGACATTACATATTTTCTTATTATAAGATGTTAGACAACCTTGTTTCATTCGAAACAACCTCAAAGGCAGAGTATGTGAACCCAATACCTTGCGAATCACCTGAAAACTCTGCTAGTAGCGCTAACGATGTAAGTGAAATGCAATTCACCGATGAAGATCTTGGGCTGGCGAGTATCGAAGAATGCAGATCGTCTGAAGGTATTTGTACTGATGCTCCTTTAGTTTTATCCTTTGCTGAAGACTGTGACACAACACAACAACTACAACTGATGCTGAGATCCAATGTGAACTGTTGGTGAGAGCAACTAGAAGTGTTGAAGTGCAAACGGAACCTGTACTTCTTGCCTGTCAAACAGATAACAACCCCCCAAGTCCACATGAAGTTGCACATTCTGTTGCTGTTGACCATTGTTATAGCCATAAAACTCTACCTTCTTCACCCATTCCTTCTACAAGTCAAGCTCAGTATATATCTCCTTCAAAAAACATTTCTTCAGGACCAGTTGATTCAGATTCTGATGGAGATAATACTGAGGATATTTACTTGCCTGGTTCTGCAGACAGCCAATCTGAAACAGAAGCTGATAATGAACCAGATAGTGGCTCCCTGCAACAGAAAAAGTTTATTGTGTTTGAAGAACAACTCGATAAGCTTTTTGTCAGTTGTTCCACTTGTGGTAAACCCATAGCTGAAAGTTCTAAAACTTTTGTTGGTAGTATGGTTGTGGTACAATCATCATGTATTGATGGCCATGATAAAACATGGCAATCGCAACCCATGATTCATGGAAAAGTTGCAGGAAATATGATGATTGCAGCATCCAATACTCTTCAGTGGTAATTCATTCGCAAATGTAAATTCACTGGCATGTCGCCTCAACCTGGGTATTATAAGCAGTGCCAGGGGCGGATTTAGACTACGTCAACTAAGTCGCGCGACGAAGTGAAAATTTGACGTGAATATATAATTTTCGTTCGTTGCACGTTGTCAAAAATTTACAAATAAAATCCTGCAAATAAAAAATAATTATCTAGTAGGAAGAAGTATGTTCTATTCTTAAAATGCCTATCTACAGAGGCTTCAGTTCAGGCCAGAAAAATTTCCCCGTTGGCGTTTTTCCGTTTTCTTTACGCGCGAGGCCTTGAAAGTTCTGATTTCAAGGCCTCAAACTGAAAGGCTGTGACTGATTTCGAGGGGAAGCAGTGGGATGCACGGGAGAATCAAGGATCGGGTTCACAGTCATTTCCAGGCCGCAAATGCGATGCAAGCTCTCGGCTTGATGAATTTGACGAAGGAAAGCAGTTAGTCACTTTTTGACGAAGTTGGTTGGTTTTTTAAGATCTTTTAACGTTCCTGATTGGTTAATTTTTTTTTAATTACGACTTACGATTGGTGTAGAGGCTGAAACGTCATTTTGCAGGATAAGCGCCTTTCTGAGTAATCAGTATGGTTAGCGATCGCTTCTGTGGTTCTTCGAGGCCATGCGCATATTCTGCGTCCTTTTTATATTCCCAACACTCAATAGCAAGGATATCTACAAGACCTTTATGATGAAATATTCGTGAAACTTTCATCAAGTGCTTTATGCACTGAAGATGACCTTTTACAGAGGATTGAAAAAAGATGTATATCGAAATATCAATTGCGATAATTTTATACAGTGAATCAGTGTGCGCTCTGAGGTCGTCTGAGGTAAGAAACCCTCGCTATACTGTATGATTTGAATATCATTATAGTCTTTATGATAATTTATAGATTTACTCTTGGACTAGACTTCGCGTTTGCTTGTATTTGATCTATAATATGTTGAATTGATGCTTTGCAATGAAACGTGTGTTGGACGGACTAGTGTATGCTGGAAATTTGATCTTGCTTGGAGATTTCATGGTTTATTAATATCAGTAATATGATTAATTTTATCTTTGTGAGAGTGAGACTGTAACCTAGCCAGCCAACCTGGCAGTTAAAGCACTCTTTCCATACATTGCTAATTTCTGTTCCTTTAATATTAATTATTACAGTATATAATATATATACACAACATGTCATGTACTGTATGTGTGGTCCTGTATGATTTATACTATATGTGGTGTCATAATAAACTTGATTAGTAAATGATGATTGGTTTCTTCTTTTAATATAAATTTACATGTGTACAGTAGATACAGTACTAAGTGCTGATATCCACATGAACCAATAACTACATGTGCTGTATTACAATTATTATTTACATTTTATTATCTGGCTTAAATACAATATCTGCCTAATTCTAGTATTCAATGTTTATATACTTTCATAGTCTACAAAATTGAAATCATATAAACAGGTAATGACTTAGATTAGTTGGGGGCTCAATGGTTAGGATGACTGGGATAATGTTGAGAGTTGAGCTACTTTATGTCCATGTCACATTATGGTCATAAATAAAAGCATTCCTTAGCAAGACATTGTCTGCTTGGGTAGATGTGTAAAAGGTGAGTATCTGGCACCTGAAAACCAGACAGCTCATAGTAACATAGATTGGTAATGGTGAGTAGTGGCTTGGATTAGTTGCGACTTAATTAGGATGACTGGGATGATGTAGACCCATTACCCTTGCTCTGGGTTATGCAGAACATTAAATTCAGCTAGACCTTTACTTGTATGTTGGTCAGGCTGTCCATGTTGAATTCACTGACTGCAAGAATATGTTTTTGGTGTCTCCAAGGCATGCTGATGAGCTCTGACATAGGGCAAAACAACCATATATTTTTTGAGTTAGTAATTAAATATAATCACATATCTCTACTGTTTGTTGTATTGCCTTCTTTTTAGAAAAAAATAATTACGCACTTACAAACTATTACAATAATTCACTAATCCAAATCCAATTTTGACACTTTTTCAAAAAAAGTATAAAATGTGCTAAAAAATATGTTTTAAAACTTCAGAAATTTTGATTAAAAGTGTTGTCAGAACGCGGGAAATGCCATTTCAGGGACCCAAATTTCAAAAAATTTACGGGGGGGCATGCCCCCGGACCCCCCTAGATAATTTGACTAAGTGGAGAAAATTCCTAGATCCGCCCCTGAGTGCTCTCTTCTATAAAATACAGAAGAATCTTCTATTTCCTGTGATCGAGAAGACTTGGAAAGAACACCAAGATAACCTGTTCAAAGAGATAAGAAAATCAAATAAATTAGAAGTGTGTGGAGATGGCAGAAGTGATAGTCCTGGACACTGTGCAAAATATGGTACATATACAATAATGGACGAAAGCAGCAGTAAAATTATTGATTTCAGTATCATGCAAGTTACTGAGGTGTCTTCATCTAACGCTATGGAAGCAGAAGGGTGCAATCGAGTCCTCCAAAATAGGAAGGCAAAAAAAGTAAAGGTGAAGTGCTTGACAACTGACAGACATGTTACAATTACATCTGAGATGAAGAAGAAGCATCCTAAAATCATGCACCAGTATGATGTATGGCATCTTGCTAAATGGGTGGTCAAGAAACTAACAAAAAAGGCCAAGAAGAAGGATTGTGCAGAACTAATGACCTGGATACAGTCTGTATCAGCTCATTTCTGGTGGAGCATATCAACATGTGAGGGGAATTATGATCTACTCATTGAAAAATGGACTTCCATTGTTCATCATATTGGTAACAAGCATTCATGGAGAAAGTCAAAGCTCTTCAAGAAATGTGTCCATCACAAGCTTACAAGAAGAGAGGTGAAAGCAATATGTTGGCTCAAACCTGGAACCACTGCACATGTGGCATTGGAAGAGATTGTCTTCAACAGCCGACTGTTGAAGGATATGAAGTTGGTCACAGAATTCTATCACACTGGTAATCTGGAGGTGTACCATTCCATGATGCTGAAATACTGTCCCAAAAGACAGCATTTTAGTTACGAAGGAATGGTTGCTAGGACACAGTTAGCTGCCCTTGATAACAACAATTGTACAAGGGAGCAAGCCGTGGTCCAGCATGGTGAATCAAAAGGCAGTCTACAGTACAATGTGGTCTTTCCAAAAGTTCGTAAGACATGGGTGGTCAAACCAATAAAACAGCCGAAGACATATAGCTACCTAGATGACAGGATGGAAAGAGTCCTGAAAGGTGATGAAGTCGATGGAGTCTGCAAGTCTACACCATTTGCCAAAAATATTGCTACAAAACCTAAGCCGAATAAATCAGCAGAAATTGCAAGCCACATCAGCAGATTTAAGCAAAAGTGAACAGTTATCTGTTTTAACACTTGCCTAATTACAAAGGTCGCAGATCAAGGTGATTAAGTCAAAGGTATATTAATGGCACCAAAAAAGTAGAATGCTGCATAGGCAGTGTTTTGAATATAGAAAAGTTAATAGGTTGTGAACTGCCGAGAATTTTGAGGAATGAAATACTGACGTTTCTGACCACACGCCCATGATAAACAACAATTTCTTAAGGTATGTATGCCTTTCAATACTCAAAGTATATAATGAAGTATAATTAATACTAACAAATAACAAATGACAACTAAATAATATATACATGTAATTATACAAAAGAGATGTTCAATTTTCCCCATCAGACGCTTCCCTATGCCCAACAAACACATGTTCATCTTCCAGTCCAGGAGGTGGAAAATGCACTCTAATACAGCTTACTGCACAAGAGGGAAGCACAACTCTCACATGCCTTCCAAGTACTCCCCAGCCTAATCGTGCAAGTTGTCTATATGCAATATGCCTGTGCTTTTGGTGTTCTGGTCCTTCATAAGCATTCTTATATTGTTGCTTATACTGGTACCATGCTGTTCGAAGAACCCACTGATTCAAACACACAGCCGAGAGTCCAGGGTTATCAGTTATGCAAGAAATATTTGTTTTTAATTTTTCGAGGACAACCGCTTCTTCGTTGAGGGAGATCATCTCGGGGATTTCTTGGCAACAAACACACTCTACCACTACAATTGCCACACTGACACCTAACGTTGCATTAAAGCATATTCAAAAACAATACAAACGAAGAGTCTTATTATTTTTCTTTGCTCGCAAAGTGAAGTCTTTATATTTATATTTATTGATATTTATATGCATTTAAATTTGAAGAAGTCAATAGCCGACAATCAATACTTTTAATACTCGAATATTTATGAACAATTATGGTCACACTTTACAAGAGATTATGTTGTTGTTTTAACTTACCATTCTAGGTTATCCAAACGGCTTTCGTCAACGGATAAATCCAAGTTTTCTTCGTCAGTAGAATCATCATCAGAACTAGACGAAGACACTATTTTGGTGGGCTCAAACTGGTAGGGCTGTATCGAGTCGATAGAGTACTCCGCTTCCTCGGCTGGACTGCCTGGACTATTTGAACGGCACGACATTGCCATGGTATCCTCATTGTCGGAAGAGCTACTACTCGATCCGGACATTTGTATATTTCGACAATTTCTCCGTTTTAAATACAGAAACAACAACCTCCATAAAAGAAAACATAGGACGCTCGTGGATTTTCTATCACTCAATGACGTCAAAACGCTAATGGGAGCGACCGCTTTCGCCCGCAAGCAAAGCAAACATGGCGGCTAACAGTGTGTCAAAAATACGACAAACAAAGTCAAATTTCTCGAAAACCAAAAACATTTGAAGGAAATGAATACCCATTCCAAAGTAAGTACATATAGACCTTTCATATGAACACCACTTGTTTTGGGGGTAGAGTGAGGTGACTTTCGACGTTTATCACATACCAAAGTTGTTGAAAATAGAAAAAATATATGACAAAAATACCTCATAGCAGTCCAAGTCTCAACAGTGTGGGATTCGTCGACAGTTATAAGCGAGACAGAAGTGTTAAGAGTCGAGTTTGGATCTTTCAGTACTGCTCGGAAATCTGAGTTCTCGGCTGAAGCGAACATGCGTCAAATCACTGAAGACGCGCTGATTCCGAGAGACCTTGCTTCGACTATCTGGTCTTCTATTATGCTCTCAAGCGGACAAATAACAAGACAACTATAGACAAGATTATTATTCGTGTTGTGACGGGATAGCTTTGATTGCGCGATAACAAACATCTGGAATATCAAACTTTTGCCAAATCCGGTGGGTAAAACAGCCAAGACATCACGACCATGTAGCAAATTCACGATTGACTCACGCTGTTGGGGCTTCAGGTTAATTTCATAGAGTAAACGCTCAGACACTGATCACAGAAAGCTTCTTCCAATGCTGCTTGCCTGCTTCGGCCATTTTGCCGCGAAATATTAATGAGTTTCCTTGATGTGTTGACGAGTCTGATAGTTTATTTACATAAGACTCAAATGAACCAATGGGAATTTAGCCGATACTTTAGGTGGGAAAAGACGCTTTTATGAATAGAGTTTTGGCAGGCGTTTCCTTCTCCCGCTAACCTGACTATCAGTCTCTCTTTGAAAGAGAGCCTGACACACATTGATTCTTCTCCTCCGCCCCCTATTCATGTGACGCGCCATAGCCAATAAAAATCACTTCCTGTTTTGTATTGCGTGTGTCTATAAAAAGCTTCACCGAACAAATTAACGAAATCGAACCTCAAAAAATTCATTGCTTGTGCATAAACATCTTCAAACACACGTTTATTCAGTTTTCAAATAATCTTTCGAAGTGGCAATGCCGAAGTAAAATCTAGTACGGTATGCCGCAATGAACCAGCAATTTGCAATTAAGGAAATTATTTATACGATCGGGATTCGGGAACCACCAAATATTTTAATATTTGATTACAACAATTCTCAAATATATTCCTAGATATTTTAATTAAATGCACAACGGCAATTCCGATTTTCCGATTAGCCACAACATTTTAAATGTTTTCACCAAAAGTTTTGATGTTTCACGTTCACCCCATTTCAACAACTGCTTTAGCTTGGCGACGAGATAATAATTTGTCTCACGCGTCTCAGTTTAGTCTCAGTTCGGATTCAGACATTAAGTCAAGCAAAGGCTGCAAAGCGGCCTTGATGTGGTTTGTATTCAGACTTTATACGTACAGCACTTTAAGTTCCAGTAGACTATAAATTATGGACACTGCGTTCGCTTTTCCGATCAGAATGAACTTACAAGCGCAATTGTTTCTTCCCGTAGTCAGACGACAAGACAGCAGCAGCTGGCTTTCAATACACAATGACATTGCACAGTTCTTGCTCTTCCTTCACGCATATTATTACGGGCAAAACGAGGAGGTTCCTTCTTCAGCTTCTTTAATCGCTCTTGTCCATGAAAATGGCAAAGACGGTAACGGTAAATTTGAGAAAACACAAACTTTCTAGTCGGAGTCTGGGCGGCCTCTCGGCAATTCCCACGAAGAACTTTCGATTTTCGAATCAGTTAATTACTTAATTTCAGTCGATGTATTTCCGGCTTTTGTCTCTGGACGAAGAACCCGGGTCTATGAATAGATTTGTGTCAGGCCCTTCTTTTTCTCTCCGCTCTCCGCCCCAGTCCCCAGAAGAAAAAGAAGGGCGTGATACTCAGACTATTCTCGCGCCCGCTCGCCGCCCAACCGCCGCCCAACCGCTCGCCCGCCGCCAAACGAAACGCCTGCAACGCAGGCTAGCTACCCCCAGGACAGGCTAAGTTCAAATTACCCACGTGACCAAATACTCCAAGAATCTTGGAGTATTTTGGATTCACGTGACAAGCCTTTGCCAGGGCTTCTCCTCTCGCCATTTTGAAAGCAGAGATGGGTACGAGGTCGGCCGCGCAAGGCGATCATGGTATTACAGGAAGTATACAGATAAAGACAAAACCTTGTGAAATTTGAACTAAATTACTAAAATTTACTAAAGTTAATTACTGAGAACCGAGGCATTAAGCCTTCATGCCTCGGTTCTCGATACGCGTTCGTTTACTTGACTGTGTGAATAAATAGTGCCGAAAGGAACTGAAATAGAACACCAAAATGTTGTGCGTGTGTTTCGTGATTATAGCGAGGACTTAATAAATTAATTAGTCTTCGTGAAGGCGCTTTCGTGGGTTAGCTAAGACTATAACAATCTTTTTATTAACGATGGGCTTACAAAATAAATAATACATTAATAGACTAATTCGTGTAAAACTGAATAATAGTCCCGGTCCATGAATCGCCCCCTTAAATTCTCAACCTTCCTTAACAAACTTTCCCAGCGATTTCGGGGAACAACACCTATCTTCTTGGAAAGAAAACATTTTATTTAACGCCGTCGACATGCAGGAATTATAACACTTATTGGCCAGGCTGGCCCGCTTACCAAAATAAAAAATAGGTACGCAATGCGTACATGCGTCTACGTTTAGGGCTATAGAACACCGCTGCCAAATGTTTTGTGCATGTGCGACGTCCGAGATCGTCCTCGGAAAAAGAGCGGGAAAACACTGAAACACTTGGACTGGTCCGAGAGTCCGACACAAAAGTTAAAATTATAAGCATACTAGGCTTCCTTGTCAATATTGTAACATATTCTGAATTTACCCCTTCGTAATTTTCTTTACCCTTTTTTATAAAACACAAATGAATAGTACGAGTCCTACTTAGTCTTCACTGTCTGGTTGTTGTCGCCACGGCTAGTTGCCACTTCTCTTGCAATGTTTACTCAGCGAATTCACGCATGCACAAACGTTTGGCAGCAGTGTTGGGCTACAGTACAGTGTACATCGTTTGCAATCCGATCTTCGTTGATTTCTCTTAATTTCTAATACCCTTGCTAAAACAAACATAACGGTGAGCGGTGTGATATGATGGTGACGTCATGTGCAACAATCTATTCACATACTCTGATTTTCCTTGTGATACATATCATTTAATAAAATAAAACTACATGTATAGTAATTGCGATAAGACGTAACTGACTACTACCTGTATAGTAAGTAAAGCCACATTACATGCGCCAGGAGGAAAATTGAGTCCAGTTAATCAGATCAGGTGAATGGGCCTTTGGTTGAAATAACCATCAAAGACACTGGCAGGCAGTGTAAATGTGTAATTAATACAACGGAGGACATAGCAATATACCAAATCAGGAAATAGCCAATTAATATTTAATTTGCCTACATACATATTAATAACTTTTCAGAATGTTTGTAGATATTTGACTAGTTTAGCATGAGAATTTTCTACTATGTGTATACACATGTAGAAATAATACCGTCATAATAAGTTACATACTGGCTATATCTTCTCTGCATATCATTGCAGTCAACAACAGCTAAAACTGACACAGATTGTTTGCCCTCACTAAAACTGGCAGATTTTTGGACCTCGGTCAATTATATAAACAATGAGTCCAGGATTTTCCTCAATATTATTTACTTTCCTCCGTAATAATGCAACATACTTACACAATATATAACAGACATTTGGTGGACGTTCATCAAACTCACTTACTCAGAAAAGATTTCTGAGCCCCAGACAGGGTTTGAACATGCAACCTTCTCATGACTGAGCCACTGAGGCTCAGATGGAGAGCTAAGGTTGCAAATTCATAGTCATGCACTCCTTAGTGGTAGCGTTTGCATATGACATGTAGTTAAAGTGATCTGATGAGTTGTACATGTACGTATACAGTACATGTAGTGCATGTGGTACATTTACGAGCTTAAACTACTACATGTATATGCACAACTTATCATACACAATATATAGCATACTACACACACTTCACTTAATAATTTGTTAAGTTTGTTTAGTTTGAGTTATGTGATAATTCACTACACAGATAACGTCTGATCAGGATGTCACCACTAACACATTGGTCCCTGTGCAACGACTGTCAGGAGCTATGAACACATGTCAGTCAATATTTCTAAAACAGAAAACAAAAAATTAGGTCATTTAGGGAAGAATAAAAATACCTATGAAGCAAATATGAAGCAAAAAAGTGTTATTAATAATAATCGTGGTAGGAGCAAGACTGCAAGAGTTTAATTTTTTACTCCATTTTTGAAGAAATGGTCGCTTGGTTGGACTGCTTTATAGCATATACAGTTGCACATTTAATAAAATATAAGCTTACAGTCCCAGTGTATACTATTTTGACGCATATTAATGCGACAATGGCTTTTAGAGTATTAAAATCCCGTAAAGTGAATCAGGGTCTGGTATCCTTTCTATATTTATTTTTTAAACGATAAACTGTTTTGTCTGTAACTGTCGGGCTTACAGTAACGTTGAGGACAAAATGCTTTGAGTTAAAAGTAAAGCAACTGCAAATTATAGATATTTCCTTTCAAACAACTATTTCATGAGTCTATGAATAATGATAATATACAACCCTAAATTAAGATAGCCCAGTACAACAGGCATTACATCATGTTTCCACAAGTTCCATAGAGATTAACGTTGATGTGACACAGTATAAGTTATAATTACTTCCTTACCTTGATAAAATCTCCCCGAAATCAAAAGAAGCAACTCGTGGACGAAGCAATGAAGCAGAAAGAGCAGAAAGCGGTCGACGCCACATCGGAACACCTTCGCTTATATTGGCTATTGAACGTTTCGCGCGCCGATGAATCTGATAGTCAGTGACAATAATACTCCGCCAGCCAGCCAGCTATAACGACTACTGTTGCTATAGCAACGTAGACGCAAAAATAATGAAATGCATGGGCGTAGAAAGACCTAAACGTTTACGTATATCAAACAAAGTCGAATTTAAACGTGCTCGCTATTTAACTTCGGAGGCTAAATAGATTCACCACAAAATCATTCTGTATATATGTACATATAACCACTAAAAAAGCTTTCATTAAGGTGGCTCCACACAGTTTCTTGAAAAATGGAAAATACAAGTTCGAGTCCAAAACACGTGCATAAACAATTCCAAAGAAGAATAAAACTAAATGTTATACATAATTAAAATAATTAAACAGAATTTCGTTCTACAGAATTTTTTTTAAATCGGCCTATTGATTACCCATACTTCAAGAAAAGTTTTAATGGAAAAAAAATTGGGGGTCACCAAAGTTTTTCTCGAATTAAATTAGTTTGAAGGGTAATTGGCAGCCATTTTGAAATGTCATTGTTGCCATAGCAACAACTGTTGCTATTTATTTGGTAACAGTGTTTGATTGTCAGAATGTTTAACTATGCATAACATTTAGTTTTATTATTTTTCCGAAGTGTTTAATCACGTGTTTTGGACTCACAAACTTGTATTTTCCACCTTAAATTTTATGTGCAGACCCAGACTGAACCGTTACAGGTTCTACGCAAAATAGAATTCGCTTCAGGGCAACAAGAAATAAAAAAGAGAACATTAAGCTTCGACCTGGTTACTTCATGAGAAAATAAGCGTACATTCTTCATCCAAAGTTGGCGAGCGGAGATAAGACCGTGGGTACGAGGTTGCCAAACTCATTCTTGTCCAGGGCTTTTCCCAGAGGTGAATGGAAATTGTCTGACGTTAGCAAGAATAAAATACTGCAGTACGTACCTATCCGAACAGGGAAAAGTTAATAAGTAATTACTAGATTATTTATTGCGCTGTGAATAATAATGGCTAAATAAATTTACAGCAAACCGTAATACTTACAAGCGAAGGTGCAACAGGTACCTAGTGTGTGTATATGTATGTATAATAACTTCGGCCTTGTAAATTACATTAATTCGTGGTTTTCTACTAAAGGGCAGTTTTTATTGATTTATTATTTTTTTTATTTTCTATATGTTTTACAGGCATTGCAGGATCATTGGTTGCAGGATCGTTGGGTGGATTAGGTGGCCTAGGCATTAGCACTATCGTTCGAAACTATGGTCTTAAAGGCATAGGGGCTGGAGTATTTAAACTTACTCAACTTACCAAAACTGGGGCTTTGTCATCATTCGCAGGCAAATTTGTTGAACAAATACTGAGAGGAAAAGGACTGGATGGAAATGAACTTGGTCTGTCAACGCTAAATGGCTTTATTCCAATCCCAATCCCACCATTTGGCAAGGGACTTGTTGGTCAGTTTTTATCAAGCGTTGCTGGATCAGCTGTATCAAGTGGAATCGGAATTGCTCTTCAAAAAAAAAAGGAGGTAAGATAACTATCGCAATTTAAATTCTGATATAGTAATAGTTTCATTCTTTGAGCAAACGTTCGGATTTTTTATGTAGCTGTAAAATTTACTACTTATACAATTTGTTTAATTTAAGGCATGAAACTAAACTTTACTGAATTAATTTAGTTTCACTACTCTAGTTTTTCTCATAGTACCTCTATTCTTGGAAATCAGTCCTTTTCTAGATACAAGTCATAACCGGAAATTATCTAATTCAACACTTCAATTTAAGTCCAAACTAATGTCTAAACATAACAACATTTGGAAAATGAACATGATGGGTCAATAAAATGTTTTAAATCGTTCTTTCAGTAAGTCAATTTTGTCTATAATAATCTGTTCTTTGTCTCTCTCTTGCTGGGTTGACGGGTTACCACTTTACTTGGGTGCTCTCGCACCAAGGTTCGGATTAGGGAGTAGCAAAACGCGAAATGCTATTCACTTTCAGCATTTCGCAATTCAACTGACCAAAAAATTGCTATTTAAGGGCATTTTATCTTGAAAGCAAAATATGCAGTACTATACAAGTCTTGTAATTACGTTGAATAACACAAACGTTGCCAGGTGGTTGTACAACCATAAATTAAAGCGTTACGCTGAGAACATAGCGTAACGTCTTAAAGCATAGCGTAACGTCTTAGAACAATGCGTAATGTCTTAGAACATAGCGTAACGTCTTAGAACATAGCGTAACGTTTTAGAACATATAGCGTAACGTCTTAGAACATAGAGTAACATCTTAGAACATAGAGTAACATCTTAGAACATAGCGTAACGTCTTAGAACATAACGTAACGTCTTAGAACATAGCGTAACATCTTAGAACATAGCGTATAACGTCTTAGAACATAACGTAACGTCTTAGAGCATTGCGTAACGTTTTAGAACATAGCGTAACATCTTAGAACATAGCGTATAACGTCTTAGAACATAGCGCAACATCTTAGAACATAGTGTAACGTCTTAAAACATAGCGTAACGTTTTAGAACATGGCGTAACATCTTAGAACATAGCGTATATAGTTATAGGGGAGCTAGGGTCTGGAGCGATCTCCCTGAATCTGTAAAATTTTAGTAGCCCAGTGGCTCTTACCTTTTTATATTTTTATGAATTTAAAACGTGTGTAACCTTCCTTTTTAATATTTTATAAATTTTATATGTAAATATATTCACTTAGTGTTAGTTTTCTCATTCTTGTAAATATAGTTTTTATTTTATTTTTTACACGGCCCTCTGAAAATCAACATTTTTCTTTTTTTCTTTTTTCTTCTTGATTTATATGACTTACAGTACTTTTATAACTCTTAGGTTTAGATACAAGTTGAGAGGCTACCGTGTTTAAATAAATGTAAATAAATAAATAAATAAAATAAATAAGTAACATCTTAGAATAGAATTGTTTAATTATGCTCACGTTTTACAATAATGAAAACTTATAATAATTTATTTACAGAATGGCACATATTGAGTTACTTAAATAAATCATAATTTTTATTTGAGCCCGAGGGCTAAGTTAACCGTTTGGTTTTCTGGTTAGCCCCCAGCCTAGTTATGTCCTATGTTTTATGACAGGTAGAGGAAGGAAAACGTTTTGAAATTAGCTATATTACTTAAAGAAATAGAGTATATAAATAGTAATATTGTATGTGTAATACTTTAGCAGTAATAATTATTAACAATTATTGGACGAGGTTGAACAAAATATCGTGATTTGTCAGTGGCGAGCAGATCAATTATTTGCCGATGCCTTCGGCATCGGCAAATAACTGAACTGCGAGACACTGACAAATCACGATATTTTTTGAAAACCGAGTTCAATAATTGTTTTATTATTCGATTTATTTTTCATTTGTTTACCTGTAATTGTCCGTTCATTAAATTTCTTTCCAGCTTGGCTGAACGAGCGATTTACGTTTGCCGAAATTGAGTGTAACGCGCATGAGTAGAATATTATTTGCTGCAAAACAACATCTCAGACTAATGCGCAGGAGCAGACTGTTATTTGTAGGCAGTTATTTGCAGGTGACGTAGCGGTCCCTCAACCAATTAAAAGGAAGATAAAAATAAATCGAATAATAATAAGTATTGTTCTGACAGCAAATAACGTTTCAGATCTTTTGAGAAAGCGAATACGTTTAAATCTTTCATTTTTCATGGAAGATTTTTCCAGAATTCAATTGATATAAAAGAGATCATTTGTTTTCCTGTTTTCGTTCTTACTCCTCATTTATGGAGATTTTGTTTGGCTGCGTATCTGGTATTATTATTATGTACACCAGCAGAATATTTAAACATATTATTACTTTACCCCGAACCAGAAGATAATTTTCACCTCCCATGTTTAAATTTGGTTTTACCACTATACCAGTGACGTATCTGGACTTGAACAGCTGATATCCAAGTTTTTTATGTCGTGCTGCTCCTTTGGGTTGTTGATCGGCGATACTCTTGTTAAGTACGAGATGTTTTTGGAGTAAATCATGGGTAAAATTCGGGAAATTACTTAAATTTCTTGTCCACACCACTTGAGGAGATTGATTTACGGTCATTTTCCAAGGCTGGTAAAGCTTAGCGACATGCTATGCAGAATTTGCAGTGATTTAAAACTGGGATATATTCTTTGTTTACAAATTAAGCCACCATTTTGAATAAATTTGAAAGATGATACCTTACTTCCCATAAATCCCCGCGCGCATCATTTATAGCTGGAATTGCCAATTGAAAGAGAATATCCTCTTTTTCAATGTAATTTATGAGTTGTTTATATATTAATTTCTCAAATATTTGCGTAAAGGCTGATAAAGTTGAAATCTTAGAACATGGCGTAACATCTTAGAACATGGCGTAACATCTTATATAGAACATAGCGTAACGTCTTAGAGCATAGCGTAACCTCTTAGAACATAGCGTAATGTCTTAGAATATAGCGTAACGTCTTAGAACATAGCGTAACATCTTAGAAGTAGAACATAGCGTAGTGTCTTAGAACATGGCGCGTGACATCTTAGAACATAGCGTAACGTCTTTCACGGACATAAATAATAATAATAATAATTTATGAATTTATATTGCCCAAATATCAATATCAATATTTTCAAATGCGCATTAAAGACAAAATAAAATGGTTTGGAAGCTCATCCTGACCAACATTTCTCAATTTTACGCTCATGCATTAAAACTGTCTATACTGCAAAGACAACTCGAGGGAAAATTCGCTATTCACTTTTGAATATTTAATTCGAACCCTGTCTTGCACTGGAACTGTATTGTTGTTCATGTCATTGGTACGCTGTCCTTTTACTTGTTAAATAATTGGTTTTCTGTTCCATTTCTCTCTACGTTCTTCTGCAAGGTTCCCGTCTTCATTGCTGTTGTTGTTTTTCTCTGCTTAAAATTTGATCTTGCATGTATTGTCCTATTTACCGGGTGAGCTCCACTAGGGGGCATGGGTGACGTGTGCTGTTAGCGCGCTGCCGCTCACCAAAACGTTAAGCCCGGTTAGACGCGGGGTTAATATTAAGATGGGTGACCGCTTGGGAATGACCCCGTTGTCGAGCTTGGAACTCACGCGAGTAGAGTTGTGCATGGTTGATCTCTCCTGTGCTTCGAGGGTTTTTCGCCTGGTTCTCCGGTTTTCCTCCCTCCATAAAATCATGAACACCTAACACCTTAGCTGTGATCCGTGGTCTGAACTCTGTCCTATGGCGGCAGCCTGGAGCGCCTTTGATATGCCTCAACACAGCCATGGCTGCGAGTAAGGATGATTACTCCCCCCTCCCCCCCCAAGTCCTTTGTCCTTTATATATGATACTGGTCCCGTTCTCTGTTCTATCCGTTCTGGAGTATATATATTTTTTATCTTGGAAGTAGTTTATGCATGGTATGACAATCATTTGTTTCTTGTAGTCTTGCTGCTTCTTTTCTACTCTCGTTTTTACATTTATAGATTAAGCAAATTTAATTTTGGCATTAGTTTCTTGCGCATGCCCATTAGTTAAACTCTGCTAGTGCATGCTACTCCTGTCGTAGTGCTACTCCTGGAGTATGATTCGGTATTAAAGCAAGCATTAAACCATTGTTTTAGTACTTCGGGGTTGGGTTTTTTTTTCATTTCTTCTTTAAATTTTTTCCTTTTTTTCTTTAAATGTTTGAAGTGTCTGTTTAGCTAAAGCATTTGAGATTGACTGGTATAGAATTGTTTTTACATGCTTGATACCATTCTTGTTGAGAAACCTTCTTGTAAAACATGACCATATTATCACTTGCTATAGGTTCTCAAAAAGCTTATACATGTAAATAGCGAAAACAAGTCTTTGAGCTTCTCAATTGTGGTATAGATGTGTTTGTTGCAAACATTTTTATCCACTTCGAATATGCATTAATCAAAATGGGGAACATTTTCGTTTGAAACGGTCCTGTGTAGTCTACGTGTACTCTTAACCATGGTCTGTTGAGCTACTCCTGCAGATGCAGTGGTACGTGCTTCTGACGGTGTTTTGGGATGTGTTTGGCATTCCCTGCGAACCTTGACTATGTTTTTAAATCAGCGTCCAATTTCGGCCACCAAATGAACTGCATGCTAGTGCCTTCATACGGTAGATTTCTGGAACCACTACTCTGTTACTGCCCACATTCGACAACCATCATGCAGGGTTAATTCATTTATTTGATTGTAGTATTGATGTAAATTTTGATCTGAGCATCTTTTAGGTCATTTAAATTGGATAATAGTTTTGCACTCTTTGGCTATCTTCTTCATTCTGCCTTGATTTTATCTGCATCTATTGGAGTTGATCCCAAGACTTGCATTACAAACACAGGGCGGTCACGACAAGATGTAGATTGAAGGTTGGGGAGTGTTGAAGGTCAAATTGCAGAGTAAAAATAAGTTAATATGCCGAGTTTTTTTCTAAAGCTTTAAAAATGTATTAACTTTATGTGAATTCATGGATTACCATGAATTCACATAAAGTTAATAAATTTTTAAAGCTTTAGAGAAAAACTCGGCATATTACCAACAATTAAAAATATTATAAATCTGAGATTTTTTTCTTGCCAATCTTAAAGTATCACTGAGACGAAATTTTTACCCCCACTTTTTTCTCTATGAGCCTAAAGTGCATGTATGGAAGACTTACCAAACGAAGTTTCATGCTGATATTCGGAAAAGTAAAGCAGATATTGACGAAAGAAATACGCAAATTCGCGGCCGCCATTAAAATGGACGTGTTTATTTGAGACTGGGTCTAGGATGTCTGTGACGTCATAGTCTCAACCCAACAAAACACTAGGCCTTGTGTGATTTGGAAGAATCGCTCATTAAAATTAAATTATTCCGTCATGCCATCATCACGCTTTGTTGTACAAGATTGCAGCAATCAATCTGATATTAAAGCAGGAATATCCTTGCATAAGAGTCCAATTGACCAAATTGCGAAGACAGTTTCGATTAAATTTGTCCAAACGAAGCGCGCCAATTTTAAAGTGTCACAGACGAAATTTTCACCTCTCATTTTTATTTCATCATTGTGAAATATACCCACCTACAACCTACTGTACGAAGTTTTAACTCGAAATTCAAAAAAGAGGTGCTGTTATTGCGAGTATAGAAATCTTAAATTTGACGGCCGACAGGGTCTTTGACGTCATAGCCTTAATGCTGTGTACAAGAGCTTGTCAGAATGAAAAAATAAAAAATAAAATATTCTATCAACGCACACAGTTATACAGGATTCTAGTAATGAATGAGATTATTCTGCAGGATTGCGCAGCATATAAGCCCAATTGACAAATCATACGAGAAAACTGGGTTAGGTCCGTTTGTTCGGAAGATAACGCACCGACACGCAATTTAAACAAGATGATTCATAGTTTGTTTCAATCAATTTTCCATGAAGATTTTTAGAGCGACCTTACTACAAACAAGAGTTTTTCAGCGTGGTAATGTGCCTATTATTTGAAAGACTAACAAAACTTTGGAGGCAGAGCAGTCTCGAGCTCCAAGGAGTGAACCGTTGGAAAATAAGCGAATATTTCTTGTCCCCTGTTCTTATACCATACCATGGTAATCATTGTTCCACTATACTTTTACTTAAGATTATAAAATATATCATGTAAGTAAAGCAAACGACAACGAAGGTTGAATTTGATGTATTGTATTTGTATATATAAAATACATGTATATACTAGCAATTCATTTAGTATTTTAAAACTTTAAAAAAATGCTATTAGATGTTACAAAATAAATAGCATAACTAACTCAATAATATACAGTCTGCTTTGCAAAGCAACAAAGCGTAAATACTAATCTAATGAAGCAGTTCAGCACATTATTGATACTTTGTGAGCCACGTCAACAGGCCATTGCAAATTGACAGAAGTATATACTGAGGCCAACTAGTTTTCTTTTTCTTTTCTGTCGCTGTATAATTTCCAACAGGAGAGAAAATGCTCTCGAACTTTTGAATTTCTATGTATTTGATGCCTGATACATTTGATACTACTACAAGCTTGAGCCACATTACATATACATACATATTTTTATACACATTCATACCAACATAAAGATAGCGTCTCTAGCCGACTAATACTGTCTTTCTCAAGAAGAAACCACGATGTCAGAATTGAAATGTTGCTATATTGAAAATGTATTGTACTTTTCTTCGGCAATATCTTCTTCGTATTGCGCGATTATCAATCTCGTCAGCCGAAGCAATACAATCATCGTCCTGGCAAAATCCGAAACCAGATTCGTCAAAATGGGCTACCATATACTCCAAACATATAACGGATGATTCCGTTTCGATCCATAGCCAGAAGAACAACTAAATGATGATGAATTCGACATTTTTGTTGTCAAATTATATGCGCTCTCGTTGTTTCTTCCTTAGTCACGCAAGTTTGGGTTAAGACTATGACGTCACAACACTTATCAGGTAGGCGGACACAATTTTCAGCATTTCAAACGTTGATAACTTTAAACCTATTTGTTTATATCGGTTTAAATTTTGTACACGGGGTATTTATATCTCAATAAAGTTCGTCGAAGTTAAATTTTCGCAAAACTTTGTGGTCGATTTTTCGTCTCAGTGACACTTTAAGCTTTAAATATCTTGTTAAAACAATTATATAATGGACTATAAAGGAGTAAAATTCATATTTACATAAACGACAAACGAATCGTGTTTTATTTCTTCCAATATTTAATTAAGCAAATGAAATGTTTAGATATCGTTTTCAACAGGCTCCATATTCTTGTAACTGTTCCAAGTGAGATTATTCTCACAGGTTTTAACGTGTAAAAAAGAATGCTCAGTATAAAGTTTATTTTCAACCAGAATTTACTTCAGATAGAAGATACGTCAGATAGGATTAGACATTACTTTTAAATATTAACCAAGCTTTGTATACGTTGAATTGTGTCCACAAAGTGGTTTTTAACAATATTTGAAAATTATGCTGACGCCAGCAGTAATAATTCAGAACTCTGTAACTCAAAAAGGAATAGTTGTATTTACTTAAAATTTTGCAGAAAGACTCGCAATAATGATCTGCATAGTATATAAAACAACCAGCTCTATAGATTTTAGAATTTAGATTTTAGAATTTTGTTACGTCAGAATAAAAGCCACCTATGCATGGTATGCACGAAATAATTGTAACTCTAGCTAAAGGATACAAGATATTGTTTTAAAAAGTTTCATTGTCTAAATTAGAGAAAACGATGATATTATATAAACTCAACCTTTAGTCTCTCTCGACCCTTATTGAAAAATTATTCCGGCAATTCTATATTGTTGCGAAAATGTTTCATGATTTCTTACATTGCTAAATTCAACCGAAAAAGTTGGGTGACTCGAGCGGGCTTCGAGATTCTGGTCCGCCACTCTACCTCATGTTGAGCTATCGAGCCGCACAGGGATTAGAGGCGAGTTTTATCCAACTTAAGTGCACGAGATATTCTCGCGACAACTTAACGCTAATCCATGAGGACGCGCAGTGTACCAATTCTATTACAGAATTTTCTCATGTTTCTCTGGGATGATACCGTAATAGAATTGAAACACTGCACGTCCTCATGGATTAGCGTTAAGTTGTCGCGAGAAATGAAATAATTGTAACTCTAACAAAAGGATTTAAAAAGACTTTCAAAATTTTTGTTGTCCTTACTTTCATTGTCTAAAATCTAAATTAGAGAAAACGATGATATTATAAAAACTCAACGTTTATTCTCTCTCGACGCTTATTGAAAAATTATTCCGGCAATTCTATATTGTTGCATTTAAATTTATTAAATGTTAAAAGATATTAATTTTTCTTCAGAAAGCATTGATGCGCTTTAATGAATTAAAAGATAAAGTACACAAGTATGGCAAGAGAAATTTGGAAAATCTAAGACAGTGGTTGCGGTCCTTTGGTCCGGTAGGCTTTGGTTTATGGAAAGACTTTATTATATGTTGTATTATATTTTATTTTACTTTATTTTACTTCACTTCACTTCACTTACTTCACGTCACTTCACTTCACTTCACTTCACTTCACTTCACTTTATTTTATTTAAGAAATTAAAAAAATGTGTCGCGTGCGATTATCGAGTTATAATGCACGAGAGATGCGGCGACAGCCGAGTGCTTTGCTAGCTTCTCGAGTGCTGTTATAACTAGCTCGATTATCGCACAGCGACTAAGTTTTTTATTTTTTTCATAAAATAATGACTTTAAATTGTCAACAAACCCAAGAAAAGTAAAGAAAAAACAGATTACCTGTCGTCAGGACGAGTTTGTTCCCATGTAAAGTAAAGGCCACGCGCGTGGCCTCGTACAACACGTTAGCGATTTTAGCGATGAAACTGCACTCAAAGTTGCACTTAAAACATTCTGCTGTGTTAATTACTTGATTAGACATATATACAGGTGATGGAGATTTTTGACATTCGTTAATGATTAAATCCACATAAAATTCATCAAAAACGACAAAATCGTGTGCCGTGCCGTTATGGAGTTTTAGAGACCTTAAGATACCCCGGGTTCGGTTTACGGGTACAGGTACCGCCATTTTTGTTTACTCGTAATATCTACCCGTTTTCCCGTGGTAGATCATGGTCTACCCGTACATGCGACTACGGGTACGGGTAGATTACCCGTACCCGTAAACCGAACCCGGGGTATCTTAAGGTCGCTTATAAATATTTTGGCATGCTTGTTTGACTCAATAGCCAATCAGAGTGCGTGTTGTCGTTCATTTACTTCCGGTTATTTTATTTTATTTTATTTTATTTTATTTTACAATAGTAAGATTAGAAACTTGTCAAACTTGTAAAAATCAGACGCACGTACCTGTTCTTATGACAGACATCCCAACAAAATACTAGACTATTTGCCTCGATTATTTAACGCTTGTTATAGTTTTCTCTTGCCTTCGAGATACTCTTGTTCACTGCTTCGCTCCTGACCGTGGCTGCACGCTAAACAATACAAATCGCGTTAGCCAATCAGCATCGTGACACTGCCCCTTTAAAGTAGCGTAATAGCAGATATATAAGGGAGGGATTTGAATGAATTAGCCTTAGGCTATGTTGCGTATCAAATGACGCCGCGGACCACACTGTTAGACATGTAGTATAAAATTACATAAAGAATTGTGTATAAATTAAAACTTCAGAAACAAGAATGAAAGAAGCGTAACGTAGCAATGTGCATCATAGATTGGGACACTAGGCGCCATTAAGAACATGTTTTAAGACTTTAAAGATTTGCTCAAAAGCGCTGTCAGAGTGCGGGAAATGCCGTTTCAGAGACCCAAATTTCAAAAAATTTCCAGGGGGGGCATGTCGCCGCGCCCGCCTAGAAATGCGGACCTACAACAAATTTGACTAAGGTACAAAAATTCCTAGATCCGCCCCTGGCTATAGCTAACAAGACAAATAAATGGAAGATTTAGAATTATATTTGGTTGCCCGTCTCTGAGTTCGTTCCTATATATATATATTTATTATATAGCATGCTATCGGATATGAGCTTTTGCGTAATCTGATTGGTTCCCTACTACCAGGCTATCAGCTCATATCCTACTAGTAGAGGAAAAACAAGATGGCGGCATGTTTTTTTAAACTGCCGAAAAGAGTTGAAATTGACGGATTTTTATACAGAAAAACATCAACACCCTCAAACCAATGTATAAAAAAACAACATTGTGTAAAAATACATTAACAAATACACAATTTAGCATGTTAAATGGTAAAATTCACCTAAAATTTACGTCCTTTTACTTCAAAAACCCGACTAAATTAACAGGTTGATATTAATTTGTTGCCAAACAAAGAAACTCGCGGTTAAAATCAAGCTTACAACACACATTTCGTAGGAGATTACCAGTAAGAGACTTTTTTTTATTTAGATAAGCGTTTGGAGTAGTAAAAAGCATGTTCTTTTTCAAAAACAACCAACTAAGTAATTTAGTTTCACTGCCGAAGGTGTTTCAGTTTCATTTTTGCATGAAATCAAAACCTTTTTCACGACAGCAACGCTAATAAAACAACTGACCCACCTTTTGACTTCATAAAGGTACCTTTTAATCTTTTTTGCCTTAGTTGCCTATGCCGGAAGTTTGTTGTTTCAAACATTTCCCTGTAATTTTGTCTCTTGTACAGTGCTTGGCTATATAATATAACAGTTATACCATTCGCTCTCGTTGTATACGAACTAATAGCCAACTCGGCGAAGCGCCTCGTTGGCTATGAGCTCATATACAACTCGAGCTCATGGTATAACTGTTAAATATATATATAAAACAACGTACGGCCAGCAAACAATCTGATTGGCTAAGAACTATTTGTTATTACAGCATAGATGCACAGATGACGTAACAAAGTCGTAAAAAACTGTTTTAAACTTTGATCAAATTACACGTTTGAAGATGCAATGGGATAGCAAGGCGGTCGTCCGGAAGGAATAATGTGTTTGTTCAGCGACAAATGTTTTGGCTAAAAATACCGACAAAGTTTGAATGAACTTCGATTTGATTTCGTGATCTTTCGATCTGTAAATCTTCTTCTTGTTTGCATAAATTATACGTGACGTCGTGGCGAGCTGAAAAATTAGCCAATCAGATAATTGCTTTTGTCACCCAATCAGATCGAATGGTATAATTGTTTTATTATGCGAAAACATTTATAAAAATAAAGAAAAACGTTTAATTCATAACGGAAATGAATCGCTTGAAAAAACTCGAACTTCCGTCACCCATATTTCCGCCATGCGCATTTGCCTTCACGTAGCAAGGTTTTCCCATGACAGTAAACTGACTTGGAGTTCAAAACAGTCTCGGAAATGTGTTTGAGAGCAGAAGGATACAAGATATTGTTTTAAAAAGACTTTCAAAATTCTTGTTGTCTATACTTTCATTGTCTAAATTAGAGAAAACGATGATATTATACAAACTCAACCTTTAGTCTCTCTCGACCCTTATTGAAAAATTATTCCGTCAATTCTGTATTGTTGCATTTTATTAAATGTTAAAAGATATTAATTTTTCTTCAGAAAGCATTGAGGCGCTTTAATGAATTAAAAGATAAAGCAAAGAAGTATGGCAAGAGAATTTTGGACAATCTAATACGGTGGTTGCGGTCCTTTGATCCGGTAGGTTTTGGTTTATGGAGAGACTTTACTATATGTTATATTATATTTTATTTTATTTTATTTTATTTTATTTTATTTTATTTTATTTTATTTTATTTTATTTTATTTTATTTTATTTTATTTTATTTTATTTTATTTTATTTTATTTTATTTTATTTTATTTTATTTTATTTTATTTTATTTTATTTTATTTTATTTTATTTTATTTTATTTTATTTTATTTTATTTTATTTTATTTTATTTTATTTTATTTTATTTTATTTTATTTTATTTTATTTTATTTTATTTTATTTTATTTTATTTTATTTTATTTTATTTTATTTTATTTTATTTTATTTTATTTTATTTTATTTTATTTTATTTTATTTTATTTTATTTTATTTAGCTTCGCCATTGTAAAAAATAAAATATATTATGTAACGAAATTACTAACTATAAATAGTTAGTGATTACTATTTTAGTGATAGTTCGAGTAATATTAATGTGGGACGAATTACATTTTGGGCAGATGGCTTTAAAACTAAGAGGATTATGTATGTATGTATGTGTGTATGTATGTATGTATGTGTGTATGTATGTATGTATGTATGTATGAATATATGTTATGTGTATGTAGTATGTACGTACGCACATATGACCAAAGGGATGTTGTTTGTTTTAATAATTATTTTAGAACGATATAATTGGACCGACTGGTTTTGGTGATTCCAAATTTGTCCGTGTTAACGAAAAATTGTTGTACAAAATAAGATTTGAAAATGCTGAAAATGCAACAGCTCCAGCTCAACGAGTTCTTATTAAGATAAAGCTGGACAACGATTTTGATATGAGAACGTTTCGTCTGGGTTCGTACGGTTTTGGAGACTATGTTGCTGATGTTGAGCAATCAAAAAGCTTTTTACAAGTAAGTGATTGAAAGAGTACATGCACAACAAACTCCAGTAGTTTTTGCTGACCCGTAGAAGAGCGAAGTGAGTAGAATAGAACAGATGAAAATATAATCATAAGAACATGATGGGTCTAAATATAATAATTAAGTAGATATTAGGATGAGAAAGGTAGAAGAATAAAAGGAGTAAAGTCGTAAAGAATGGGTACATAAAAAAGAGTGTTTCAAATGTAAAAACATTACTACGGAATGTAGAATATTTACGTAGCTGTATACCATCACAAATTTTAAACGTTGTGCATTAGTGACCTAGGAAGTGGTGATAAATGCAATTTTTCTGATTTAGATGGAATTTGTCCATGTTGGAAGATTCACCCAACAGGTCAAACAGCCAAACATAAATAAGTTAGGTCATCCCAAAATAACTCTTATGCGCAACTCTGTTTTCCAAAATGGTTGTAACGGCGGTTTTCTTTACTCATTACTCATTATTTTTTTTGCTACAAAAGCCGATTGAAACACGTGAACAACGCATGTTTCTGACAAAGGGAGATGACAAGATCTCACTACATAGAAATAACAAATTTCATTGTTGTAATATCCCTCGATGTAGCTGTAAAATGCCTTAAAGTGACACACTTGCATGTGCTCTGAATACTGAATAGCGCTTACCATGAAGTTCTGGACCAAAGAGACGCTAAATTATTAATGTGCAGCACATAAAAGTGCAAGTAAAGGTGGCCCATATTCTACAGAACGAAACGGAATGTAACTTGACGTAGCGTTACTTTCCGGAAGAGAACGGAACACTGCCAATGTTCACTAGTCAAATTTAGTGCTTTAGCGTTCGGGAATCTGTTCCTTAAAGTTCAAATAAACTTAATTTTAGAGACAAACTTTGAATAATTTTCTATTTTTTTTAATTATATGTAAACATTGTAGTAATTGGGTTACTGATAGAATAAGTGCGGTTTTCTTCATCGCGGTTTGACAAATAGGTATCGTTTTTCTGGCGAACAAATTCGCTTACCGTTAGCATGCAAATATACAAGGCATACAGCAAGACTTAATGTTGCATTCAGAAAAGTAGATAACATAAACTATCATGCAGAGTTTTTCCGCTAATAAAAGACGATAAAAAACATGATATAACAACGGCAAAAAAATTGCTAAGCGATAACGTTGCACTGTTACGCTAAAAAAATTTTGTCGGGAAGTTCCTTCTCACTTTTTAACGAAGAAGAACAGTTTATAGATTTACTTGACAAAATATAAGGACTAACCCCTTCTTGTCCGAGCCAGTCAAAACCAGTCACCGGTGATATCACAATCGAAGATCACAGCGCGTGATTATCGCAGGAACATTTAAACGCGAAACGATACGCGCTGCAAAAATACGCTCATATACCAAATTTCAGTCATTTCGAGAGAAATGCGCTTATTTGACACAAGTGAGAAAAATCGAGGTGTCAAATCTCGTTTCCCGACAGATGTCGATACAACGCTTGAGATCGAGTTTACATTCCTGTAGCACGCGTTGGCAAAGACGGTTGTTACGCCGAATGCCAATTACAATCCTATTGCGAATCATCGAGTCTTGTAAACAATCGCAAAAACTGCATGTTTTTGAAAGGTTTCTCAGAGTTGTTAGGTAGGCGTCGAAGTTCTCTTCTTGCTTTATAACGATGAAATTGAATCGCTCCTATGTTTCGTTCACCTCTCCGATCGTAAATTACTCGAATTTCTCGCAGATCTTGGGCAGAGATTTTCCAATCGGTGGCATTTTATTTAATTTATTTATCAATTAATTAACTGTAAGATTTTCCGTCTATTTTTTGTTTATTAACCAGCTGAATCAAGTAAAAACAATGGACTTGCATGACAGTTCTTTTGTTTACAAAATAAATCGGACATGCAAATTCATATACGTGTATAGGTCTAGTTAGTAAGTAGGATGGCTTGTTTTTATATAAACATTCCTTAATAATAACTTAGCTACTGGCGGACATATACAGTCTCTGTGTGCCCTCTATGTTTTTTGGGTTGTTTTTTTTTTGGGGGGGGGGGGGGGGGGGGGGAGGCGAAGTAGTATTGAGACTTTTTTGTCAGTGGCGCTCACGGCTGATAATCACTCCGGCGTTGGTAGGAGAACCGAGAACGGTCAGCAGTACTATTGCATTTCATGAAGGGTTACATAAAGTACGCTCGGTCGGCGGTCGCATCGCCTCCGCTGATACGAAGTAGTTAGGGCTCGGGCGAAATTTCGTAATCGCCTCATCGAGATAATATGGAATTATGATAAGATCGAGAAAATATGGAATGATTTTTGAGCGCATTTTATAATTATTATGAAAAATTCTATGAAAAATAATAAAATATATATTCAAAGTCCTAAAATGTGTTTTCTTTTGTGCATTTTTTATGACGTTTTATAACCTTCACAATTCTGTAAAATCACCCCTCAAAGTGCAGCAAATGGCGTTTCCGGGACACTAGATTCCAAAATTTTCCGGGGGAGCATGGGACCCCTAGAGGTTTGTCCACCCCAGTTGTATCACCCTGGTGCCGCCACTGGTTGCATAGCCCTATTTTTGGAGACTTTTGTAGCTAAACCATTATATTTTATCTTGTCCATGTAGTCATAAATTTGTCTAACCTATAGTTGTCAAATCACTACTTGCCTGACCTTGTTTTATCATTATATATCAAATCTAGTTTTACACAACGTCAATTATTTTTATGTCTCATCTTTAGTTTTAAACATTCGGTTCTTTTGAGAATGTTAAAGTAAGTTTGTGCTTAGGTTGAATGCCAAATTACAGATAAATGAGTGCTATCACACATGATGTACTGTAACTTTCTAATTTTTTATTAAATTTTGTTTTTTCTATGCCGCATGTATTAACATTTATGCAAACATATACTGTTCAGGAAAAATATTCACCGACTAATGAAAATTCTATATTTTAATGTTTTTTGTAGGAGAAAGTGAAATTAATCAAGCCACACAATATTTATCTACGAATTCAAGCTGGATTAGATATTGTAAAAGGAGAGGCATCTTGGACGTTCCAGTCCATAGACCCTAACACAGGTATATCATATACAACCATGTTAACAATCTAGTTTGTACAAATGTTCTTAAACTTTAGCATTCCTAAATTTTATTATTCGTTTACCATTTGGCCAATCTCGTACCTGGAACCTGTGATCTTTTTGGCTCAGATCAGAGGCTCTGGGAAACTCCAATGAAACTCGTCATTTGATTGATTAACGCTGGGTTTAGACGTCGAAGTTCCGTCGCATTTAATTCGTCGCATTTAATTCGTCGCATTTAATGCGACGATCACGCGCCGGAAGTAGCACTGTTCGGTTTAGACGTCGAATTTAACGCCTCGCATTAAATGCGACGCTTGAAACGTGACACCAAATATCGCTGTTAGTTGTAAGTGTATAGGAAAATGGCGCCTACAAAAGCGATGATTCTAAATACTGATTTGTTTGAGATGCTATATCATGCACTCGGAGGAGTGTTTCATCAGAAAATCCAAACACCTCGAAGTTTGTTCAAAAACCTCAGCTTCGCCTTGGTTTTCAACAAACGTCGGTGTTTGGATATTCTGATGAAACACTCCTCCTCGTGTATGATATATTACAATATTACATGTCACATCAGTTTGGTGAAGCACTTGATAAATAATTATATCTGGGCCAGTTTGGGGAGTAAGTACTGTAACTTGAAGACGGGTGAAACAAGCAGTTGCACTTCTCTGAATTTGAGATTCTTTGAAAATTTTGTTTAAATAATGGTATTGATTGAACATGTCTCAATGTTCTCTTCTGGCACAGAGCATTCTGAACGATTACAAACGGGCCTTGCACAAGTAATACATCTGTATTTCCTCGCAGATCCACAACTAAAACAATGTTGCTGTTCGGAAGCCATGTTGAAAATGATCTCGTGGAGTCCACGAACCATAAAATGTGGGATATTGTGGGATATTATACTAATTTATGCATTTTATGCGACGTCTAAATCAACGTCGCATTTCCGTCGAATTATGCGACGACCTGCGTCGCATAATTCGACAGCGTCGAATTAAATGCGACGCGTCGAATAAAATCAGTTTAGACGTCGCATTTCCGTCGGATAAAATTGGTCGCATTAAATGCGACGAATTAAATGCGACGGAACTTCGACGTCTAAACCCAGCCTAAGGCCCATCAATTTCGTATCGAAAGCGTTGGGCCAGAATTGATCGCAGTAGCTAAACAGTTTAAAAACAGTGAAATTTCAGATTGTGTACACGTTGTTAACTTGTTTAATTGATTTCTCGACGCGTTCTGTACCACATAATTATACACGACAGACCCAAACACATGAAATAATTCAAAACATCAGTGAAACTTGCGATTATTTTTGTCGCATCTTCGCCAAACAGACATGCATCCATCGTCGGATTTGTCCCGTAATTCTTTTTATCAACACGCAGTTTCAATTCAGAACTTTAAAATAATATTAGAAAACGCAAGGTGGATCTAGTTTAGTCAAAATTCCTGACAGAAAGTACAATTCATTACCTGAGCGGTTGAGCCGATCACTGCCGACGAAGATATATAAGATTTACACTACCGTTATATCATCCGGTCGACGATTTGAAGAAAACCCCAATAGTCATTCGTATACGCAACGCTTTGTTGAGATTGTCAAGCGCTTTGTACAACATGCTGATTATATTTATTGTCAAGTATTTTCTCGGTTCTTTGAACTGCCCAGCGTAGATTTAATTTAGCCTGCGCGCAGGCTCTCCAATGAACTGAGGGAAAGCCTGCATGAACGCCAAACAACTTTTCGTTTCTTGTTCACCAGCCGCGGCGGGCTAATTGTACGTGATTGGTCAGTGCGCTTTAAAAATGGGATAACTAGAAAGGGATTGGTCAATGCAACATACAAAGTAAACAAAGCCTAACGGCTTATTAATTTTCATTGTTTTGGACTGTAAACAGCGCTGGCAAGGTCGATGTGACAGTTTGGACCAACTTAGGATTTGGTCACTCTAATTTTTGCTTAGAAATTTTAATCCTCTGAGTCTCGACACTCTAGATTATGTTCGAATGTTTACTGGTATTGATAAGGAAGAACATATACATATGCAGTTTTATCCCAAGGACTAGGAAATGTGATTCTGGAATACATTTATGTCATGAAGGCTTTATTACTAGTCTAAAAAGAAACCAAGTTAGTCTTTCCTGTCTACAGTTGAACATTGAAACTTACCTTAATTCCTGGTCACCCCCGCCACAGTTGTTTATTGAATGGTGCATGTGTAGACTTGGAATAATAATAATAATAGTAATAGTAATCATAATAGTAATAATAATATTAATAGTAGTAATAATAATAATAGTAGTAGTAATAATAATAATAATAATGATAATAATAATAATGGAAACTTTATTAAATGTCTTTTTAGATAATATACAATTGTAAATCTCGCTTATTTAAGGTAATTTACAATCGGCTACTTGAATCAACACTAACAATATATAACTATATATAATAACTATATATAACAACATAAAACAAATATACAGTACAATAATTTTAAAAAGTTAGCAGTTCAGGATTTGTCCATTCCTTGTTTCGGCAACAGAATATATATGTAATAGGTGGTTCTGATTGCGATCGTCGTCATTCTATTAATACAATACTTTTGGCGAGTCTTGTCAAGACTAAGATTATTCAGCATTTCTATGAATGTAGAACATTCTGCTGCAAAGACACCAAGGCAGCTAACCGATAGGTTTACAAATTTAACTGATCTGAATTGTTCACTTTGACTTTGTTCCCTTATATCAATTCTGAATATTTGGATTTTTTACGATCGACGTTGTTTTGAAGATTTGACTCAAAACCAGCAGTCAGTTCAACAATGTAGAGGCATCCACTTGGAGTTGATAGGAGCATGTCTGGACGGTATGTGTCACCAGTTATTATGGATGGACTTTTATAACCTGGAATATCAACATAAAGACTTGAACCACTTACGGTCTGTAGGGTCGTTGCGAGAAAGTTCAAGATAGAGTCGTATCTCCATGTAAATCGTTCCAGGTACGACTGGCAACCTGCCACTACGTGAAGAAGAGTTTCTGGAGCCAGACAAAGAGAACAATCTGAAGTTGGTGATACACCCCATCTTGCAAGGTTTTTGCGCGTGGGAAGAGAGTTATTCATATATCGTATTGTAAAATTAAAAATATTTTTCGGGAGGTTGGACTGAGACGCACACCATATTTTCGTAAGCTGGGGAAAGGAGAACTTAGTAATATTGGAGAAAAAGGATCCCTGACAGGTTAAATGGTTATGAAGTCTATCTTCTTGTCCAGAGCGAAAGTCCTTAAGAACTAGCTTGGTGGAGTTATAGACATCATACTGGATATTTGTGCTGTTACTAGTTGACGTCCAGAGTTCATTGATTGCTTGGTTTGGAGATGTTTTAAGAGCTGTACGGAGAACTGTTTGGCATTGGGTGAATTTGACAGATGGAGGACAAATATTAAGACCAAATTTGTTTCTGGTTAGGTAGACAGTACTAAGTGTTCCTGACACAGGTATTTCAAGCCATTTACGAATATAACTGTTCGCTATAGAATCAATGTTCTCTGAAATCCAAGTTTTTGATAAAGTAGTAACAGTTAAATGCCAGGATATTTTGGATAAAACATAGCGACTGAAAATAGTAAAAAAAATAGTAATAATAATAATAGTAATAATAATAATAGTAATAATAATAGTAATAATAATATTAATAGTAGTAGTAATAATAAGAGTAGTAATAATAATAATAATGATAATTGATGATAATGATGATGATGATGATGATGACATCATCATCATCATCATCTTTATAATAATAATAATTATATACATATATATATACTATAAGTGGGCTTACCTCAAATGTTGATGGTCGCTACTGTCAGTTTCACGCTGGGCGATCTTCACACCTGAAGATCGCCCAGCGTGAAACTGACAGTAGCGACCAACAACATTTGAGGTAAGCCCACTTATAGTATATTCGCTCTATCTTTACGGTATTGAGCACTTTTCGACATTTCGTGGACAACACTTTGTTTGTTTGAATATATATATATATATATATATATGTCGGTGTTGTTGAGCACTCTGTGAAGTTGCCGTGGGTACCTATTAGCGATAATGCAACGCTCACTACCCTTGTGGAAGTTTGAGCACTCTGGGCCCATGCGCACTTCACGCTATCTGAATGTATTTCACCGATGCTGTCCCACATGCGGTTGTCACCGACGATCGCATGTGTATAAGTAATTGATGAAATTCATTCAGATTGTTCCAAGCTACACTGATGAGCTGTTGTACAGCGAAACACCGTGTTTGTTGATTGAACTATATATATATATATATATATATATATATGACCTGGTATAGACCTGGACGCCAATTATGAAATCATCAATTTACACTAAAAACCCTATTCAGGAGAATAAAAAAACCCAACAAAAGTGAAAACCTTGGTGACTCGTGTCATGAGAAATCTATTACAGGAAATCGGGGTGTAGAGGGAAAGCGGAATGGAATGTTATTCTGCCAGTAATCCAAGCAAGAGAGGATACAGAAGGAGAATGAATCATGCAGGAGTGAGAAAAGAGAGGGATGCCATCGAAGACAGAACAAAGAATAAGTGATCAGGCGAGGGCGATGAAGACGAATGAATGGCTGACTAAAGTGGAATTTGACCAAATAGAGAGATCGCTGAAAGAGAAAGAGGTAGAGGTGGAAGAGGTGGATGTAAGCAGTATTGCATGATCATGAACAAAACGTGAATGAGTTACCAAATGCAGAGGAAACCACACAAGACGGCAACAACGAACCCAATAAAGTCGAAGAGAGGGAAGATCTGATGAACCCCGAGGAGCTGGAAGAAGATGAAAGAGAAGAAGATGTGACCATAATAATTGAAGGAAGATGATCGAAAAGTGGTGAACAGACTGCTAAAACTAATGAAAGAAGACTGCGTTGGATATGTATGTAACTTCAAGAGATCAGACAACTGGAAGGTTGGGATTTAAACCAGAAAGGTGAACAAAGTATTGAAGTATATATACACGAAATACATCACAGAAACGAATAAATTGCTTAGAGCAGTATTTGTTTATGTTGCAGAGAAAATGGGGCCGAAGAAGGACAGGAGTCATATTAGGGGTGTTATGTAGGGAGAAGAAAGAACCGTGGTGGAAAAGGAGGATTGAGGGATATCGATATCAAAAGGTTGCGGGCAGATATTTCGATCCAACAAACCAAACGAAAGGGAGAATTGAGGAGAGAGCGTAAGTACACTATATATATAGTCCTGTGAAGAGTTATGGTATTGTTGTGAAAGGCTTATCGGTAGTAGTAGAGGAGCTGAAACAGAGAGTTATGGCAAAGAAAGCAAAGTTCCAAAGGTATGAGAATAGAATAACGCAGTTCTGGCAAAACAGACTATTCAAGTATGACCAGCGACGATTCTATCAAGAGATCAACGGAGAGACTTCAAGCGAAATACTTGTACCGGATGCGGAGGAAAGCAAGACGTTCTGGAGTGACATATGGGACAAGGAGAAGAAGCATAACAACGACGCTGAATGGCTAAAGGGGCTGAAGGAGATGAACAGTTTTCCCCAACAAGAAGATGTAGTAGTTACGACAGGGAAGGTGGAGAAGCAGGCAAAGAAGATAAACAATTGGAAAACTGCAAGTCCAGATGGAGTGCAAGGATTTTGGATAAAGAAATTAACAGGGTGCCGCCAACGAATTGCCGATCAGGTGAACGGGATGGTCAGTAGAAGGGAGTGTATACCTGATTGGTTGACGAAAGGAAGAACAGTGCTGTGCCTAAAAGATCCAGCATAAAGAGCTGATGGCGACAACTTTAGGCCGATTACATGTCACCCGTTAATATGGAAGCTAATGATAGGGATAATGGCGGATGAGATATATACGTATACATATGGAAGCGAACAACATCTTGGCAGAGGAGCAAAAGGGTTGCAAATAATATGTCGTGGAACGAAGGACCAACTGCTCATAGACAAATCGATTTTGTGGGGATATTGGTATTTAGGAAAGCGTATATGGTATGGTTCCCCATTCGTGGATCCATGAATGTATTGAGATTTTTGGTATAGCGAAGAATGTTGATAGGTTTCTGAAACATAGTATGATAAGGTGGAGAACGGAACCAACAGCATGCGGAGAGGCCCTTGGAGAGGTGAGAATAAAGAGAGGGATTTTTCAGGGAACTATTAAAAATACGTCTTACCTATGTCACAGTAAAATCTCACGGTGTTGGCAACGTTTCAACACACAATGCGCCGACTATATTTCCAAAAACTCGTATTATAATAAATCGAATAAAGAAATGAATCTGTTTAGAAATTACAATAATTTTGTTTCAACAGTCCGGAAACTTAAGGAATACAATGACACGGTTAAAGAGAATCGCCGTATGTCAAAACGTCTATGTCTTGTTTATATTTCTTACAAAATTTAGAAGGTTAAACCGCTAGAAGTCATACAAGCATTGATGAAGGTCGCGTTTCAGCTATGATATCTCAAAATGATCATCTCCGATTTTAACAAGAATTTTAACAAACGTAAGATAATAAACTTCAACATACTATGTTAGCTATGATAGCTACCTGAATCTCTAGCCGTTGGTAGTAGTAGAAAATACAATGCGCTTGTGGTGAAATTTAGTCTCCATGAAAGTCATTAAAAGGCATAGATATTATCCAAAATAAATTCTCTTTGACACTAGTTTTTACACAAAATACATACGGATGCAGTAATAGAAGTAATATTTTATCTGTAAATCCAATCCATTTCTTCTCATTAAAGAAAAAATAGGGATAATCTTCCGATACACGAATTACTGCTTTTGCTCGAATTTCTTCAAAGTACGCTAGTGCCAGTCTATTTCCGCATCACACGTCGATCAGCGAACCAATAACGCAGGAATAAAAGTTTGACTGACCATATCTTCTAATGGTTGAAAAATAAAGTCAATATTCTCAATTGTCCGCATTATATATCGCCATTTCCCAATAATCTAATGGGAAAATGCAGCATACGCAGATTGTGGATGCCGCGTTCTGGTATCTTGGCAAGGTTTTCAAGTTCCTCAACAAAATCTTCAACTTTGTGTGCGGAGTATTCTTTAGCAAAATGGGTTGAACCAACGGCAGAGCCAAGGACCTCATGTCCTTCGATTGTTACTATACAATTCCCGTTCCTTCAAAAACTTTAACTGCTTCATCTTTAAACTCGGGTTTAACAATCAAGTGTGTTTTACTTGAGTTTTGATGGTATCCCATCTGTGGGCCGATAGGTAATAGACACTGCCACCATCTTTTTAGGGGGTGATTACATGGACCAGGCTGGCCCGGTTAACAGAGCTAGCCCGGTAAACCGAGCTAGCCCGGTAAGCCGGGATGAGTTTCAAATTGCCATTACTTGGAGCGAGCTGGCCCGGTAAGCCGCAAGTAATTCACAAGTATCAAATAATAAATTGACAAATGCCGCTTCATTTGCACAGTTACGTTACTTTTACTGCAGATTTGCACTGTTGTTATGTCAATGGCATTATTTGTATGTATCGTCAATAAAAACAATTGTTGATTGTCTTAGCTAACTTGCGAAAGCCTCTTAACTCATTCCTGTCCGAGGGCTTCCCCAGAGGTGAACAAAATCGTCTGGCGTTAGCCAGAATAAAATACTAAAGCCCATGCAATTCGGACAGGAAAGAGTTAATGGAACTAAGCAATCGCTACAATTACGAAACACAGAAACAATGTTTTGATGCCCTATTAAGTTCCTTTCAGTCTTATTTGTATACAAACGATACCTAAAATTAGGCTAGCACTTTCACATTTTTTCCCTTATTAGCGTTAATAAGGTAATAAGGGTTTATATGGAAATGTGCTACAATAAAGCTTATGCGTTAACACATGTAATCACCCCCGTAGTGCTTTGATTTTGCCTCCTGCCGTAGAATCATCTGCAAACCATACTTGTTTAACACTTGGCTCATCTGATCTCAATCTTCGAATCAACGGTGTTACAGCAAGAGCGTACATGGCCATTGCCAGTGGATCCTCCTGAGTAATTCTTTCTGGTGATTCAATCTCTCCTCCCCCGGTGACAAATAATCTTACTGGAGTTTGATAGGTATTATTCAGCACAGTTGCATGATATGGCGGGACGTATCACTTCAATATTGTGAAGTGCAGCTTGTCGATTAATGGTGTTAAACACATTGTTAACATCTGCCAATAATATTGCTTCTGTTTCTTCTGATGACGTATAATCTCATTCATAGCATGAACTGCAGCTTCACCAGCTTCGTGACCTGCACATGCTTGAAGTGGCCCCGCTGCTTCCTGGATATCATTCCCAACTACTTTGAGGATGGACTTTGCTATATTATACGCCTTGGCACCTCACCAATACCTATTGGACGCACTCCTGGATTTTTGTTGAGTGGTATTAATGGACACAACACAAATGCTGGTAAACATTCATGATGGACATTGCTATTCCAGCTAACGCATTACATAGCTCCACTGAGGCATTTTTAAAAGATGAAGAAAAACGACGCCATGCGTAAGCATCAAGTCCCGATGGACCAGCAGCGCCCGGCTGCGCCCTATTTGCAGCCATTCCGATTGCATCTTCTGTAATTTTTTCAAATATGATGGGATTGTGATGGTTACGTCTATCTCTGGCTCCGTTAGAAGTGTTCCTTGCGGATGCTTTTCTTTCAAGACTTCTCGTGTCGTTTTCCATTGGATATTACCATCTTCATCCTCTCCCGAGGTATTAGCGTATCTATATTTAAAAGGCCTTCTTTGTTTGCTTTTGAAATTAAGCGGGCTGCTTACCGTACCTTTCCTTGCAACATAAAGCGATTGAAACACCTTGCGATCTTTGCTATCTCTGCTGCAGCTTAAGTGATTATAAATGCTTTTGGATACACTTTCCTTCATATATCAACCTTTCCATATTTCCTTCCGGCCACAAAATCACGTTGGACAAAAACTTCTCCGCTTAACTCGCCCCATTGAAGTTCGCATGCTCTGTTGACGACGTATGATTTGCATTATTTACTTCTTCGTTTATGCAAATTTCATCAACAACACTAACATTTTCTCGTTGATTTTTTCTTGAGCCCTGGTTGTTGGCCTTTCCATAGTATTACTCGCTTCACCTTTCTTATCAACTTCTTCATGAGCGTTTGTATGTTCTTGTCGATTTCTTGCTTGATTTTTCACCAGTTGAGCTACCTTATCTCTCAAATTTTGGGCCGTTAGACCTAATAAAGCATATCCTTTTCCCTCCCATAACAACCCCATTATTTCCATGTAGCCTTTCCGCTTGGCTAATTCTGGCCACTCTGATGTTCTGCTATCGCTCTTTCCAGACAATTTAGAAGATCTGCCATCATTTCATCAGTCCACTTAGCCCTCCAGCAGGAAAGTAATTAAAATAATTGCAGCAAAATAAGTATAGGTTACAGTTACCGAACCTGAGGTAACTACGTTATTATTTTATCACAGAGGTTGCCTAAGATAACTGAGATACTGAGTTCGTTATCGCAGAGTTTGTTTATCACATTCGTGACCATTGATTAACCCTTATTTTCCCAACCACGCATAAATCAAGTTAATTGCCCTGGGCTAATATAAATTAGCCCGGGGCATTTACTTGATTTATGCGTGGTTGGGAGTAATTATTGTAATAATACCATGATCGCCTCGGATTCTTTTGTTCTCCGAGGGAATGTAAACCTCGTATTTCCCTCATCGCTCATGGAAGAGGGAAATTTATCATTTGTCTTCTAATTTTCCCGTGCATGTTGATGAGGGAAAATTAGAAGACAAAGGAATCCTTTGTCTGTCTTCTTCTAAATTTCCCGCTTGCATATATTTTCCCTCATCAACATGCACGGGAAAATTAGATACAACTTCTCTGATCAACTGTGTAAATTTCCTGCGGCGGTAAGATTCTCAAAGTTTTCTTCGGCGATCATATTATTACAAACTAATACCATGACTTTTCGGGAAAACAAAACTAAAGCCTGCTTTCCATATAGCCTTAAGAGCCGGCGGCATGGCTGCGGCAAGGGGCAATGGTCCAATCGCATACAGCTTTTTATTGCTGGCTAATTCAACACTGTCTATGATTGGACCATCGCCCCTTGCCGCAGCCATGCAGCCGGCTCTTACGGCTATATGGAAACCAGGCTTAAGTGTTTCCCGAGGGATCAGACATTAAGTGCTTTGTTATATAGCTTGAGTTTCGCTGAATAATTTCGACGTTTATCAAGGGAAAGTACACAAAAGACAAACTGAAAGACTTGCCAAAAAAATTACCCCTGGCTTCGTAATTTCACTTCAACTAAACATGCAAATATGAGTCTCATGAGTCTCAGAACAAAAGAACAGCAATACATTTCTCCAGTTAATCTTCACACATGCTTTGGAGACCTATAAATAATCTTTTTTGTACCAAACAAGTAGGATACCGTGAAGAGTTCGAAGTTCTGGCGGGCAACAGTTGCAATATTATTGACCGAGTGGGCAATAAGTTCTCGGCAATTGTTGCCCGCTCGGTCTACATTGAAATTTAGCTAAGGTCATGTGACCACAAGCAAACCAACCAATGACAGTCATCGTTTTATCCAGCAAAACTCTAGCTATATATAACAATTAGTTTTGTTTTCCCGAGAGTATAAATGTTTCCCGAGAGGAGCTCGAGGGAAACATCGAGACTCCAGGGAAAACGAAACTAAATTTTTCCCGAGGGATCAGACATTAAATGCTTTGTTATTTAGCTGGGTTTTCGTTGGATTTTTGCTTGGTTTAGGCTGTTTAGCTAGACATTCACTAAGCATGCAGTTGTTCATTTGTTGCCCCAGCGGGAAACATTTGATTTGTGTAATCCCACGTGACCATAAATGAACCAATAGCATTCAATCATGATAAAGTTACAACTAGCAAAAACCTAGCTATATAACAAGATAAGTTAATAAGTAATAGAATATATTAAATGAGACAAGTTAAATAAAGACTCGTCAATAAGTGACTACATAAAAACAAACTTTTAAAAGTGAGTGTATTCTGTTCTACAACTTTCTTTTTTTTAATTTAATTAATTTAGGATTTTCTCCGACTGATCCAAGGCGTGGCTTTCTACCTCCAAATAACGGCACAAGTGGTCAAGGATTTGTGGTCTTTGCTATTAATCCTAAAGAAAACTTAAAGACCTTTACTAGAATTGATGCAAAGGCAATAATTTATTTCGACAAGAACGAACCGATAGAGACACCGCCTATATTTAACACGGTGCGTTTTTTTCATGTTAACCTTAGTAATCTTAATGATCGTTATTCTAATGATATAACGAACAAGGACATCCTCGTTCCCAAGGCCTCCTCGGTACACTGGAAAATCGGAGGCCCTTGGTCAGATGAAAATAATTGAAGCGTGTGATTGACTGGGCGAAGGCTATTGTCTAAAACAGGAAATGGACAAATGTATTTTCAATTGTCAAACAGCGCTGTGAATAGAGTGAAGATTATCGCTCAGATAACACAGAAAAAGTCCACGAATAAGGTCAACAAAGTAGGATTCCTAAAGCGAGTCGAAACTGCAATGAGTTAAGTTTCATCATTTAACTCTCAAAATCGAACCATTTTAGACATAGCGTGACTCGGTGACTCATTCGTCGGCGACGCCAAATCTTAAACATGCAGCCTACCTTTGAATAAACTATAAGCCTTCGAATAGCTATATCATTTCGGTAAGCGAAATTGTGCTATTTTGTTCAGCGGGAAGAACAGTAAACACCAACCTTTCGGACGACATAATAAAGCAACTTTTCTTCAAATAGCTGAGTGTTCCGTTTGTTTCGTTATATTATGTCCATGCTCGCACGCAAGGGCAAATTTAATATATTCAATGACTCAATGTCCTAGGCCCTCTGATTTTCTAGTGTACCAAGGAGGCCCTGGGAACGAGGATGCGTACAAAGAAAGACAAACAAGTCCAGAAAGTAGATGGAGTATTATCATTACTATTCTTTTAATACATGTAGGAAAATAAGAACTTTTCACAAAATGCAATTTATTGACATTTCAGATATGTAGTACATCACTCTCTCTTGCTGACTACATAATTGCACTACTTTTATTTCCGAATGGTTTGGTATATCACAACAGAGCATGGGTATGGGTCCAATTAAGTGTCCCCATATTATAACCATTTCCAAGAGCCTAGTCACGAGTTTTATAAAGTGTAAAAATAGTAAAGATATTTTGAGGTAATATGATTATTACGAGAATTGTGTCGCTATTTTGTTGTTTTGTTATTTGCTGCTAATAGGATGCTATCTTTAAGCATTTGGAGTATGACATTATATATATGGTTCTTTAAATTAATAATTTTACACTTATGTTTCAGATTGATGCTGCATATCCAGTGGTCACAATTTCTCTCCTGAACGAAACCTCTGAAACTGGCACACCATTGTTTGCTTTTCACAAAAATGATGTTGGGTCTGGCGTTCGACGTGTTGATCTATACGTTGCCAATGGTATGTATAAGCAATGTTTAAAACACGAACCGCAATGTTTTATCAAGTTTAAAAATTTGAGTGCGCAGCGAGAAAATATCTAGACTTGATTAAAAAGGTTGTGAGTGTTTCAGCTCAACAACAGCTTCAAAAATAATCCTTTGTTGATTGTTTTTGCTATGTTTCATTCGATTACGAATTAGAATGGCAAGCTTATATAAAATTCTAAGTTTATTAGTATTCTTTCTGACGTCAATAAATTTGTTTGTGTTTCGTTTTCATGAATTATTGATTAACTTTTGAAGTAATATACACGTGCGTGACTTTCTTCGAAATTTATCTATAGAAAAACTGATTAGCTTATATTAGTAAAATATTAATATAAGTGTCGCTGAATGAATCGTAACTCAGGTTTGTTTAGCTTAATTTAAGTGTAAATAATGATAAATTATTGGACAAGGCTGAGTACGACATTATGCAGACCTGAGTAGAATATTAATAATAATTTTTGTTCCGTCGATAAAGAACATAATTATCGCGTATGCTACATATTTGAAAAGATAATGGCGTAATACATTTTAACAGAACTATATAATTATCTTAAAGAGAAACTCCAGTCAAAAAATAAGTTACTTTTAAAAAGAAGACCTTCAAGTTTAATGTTTAGAAATACTAACAGTTTTACGAAATCTGCTTTTGTTTTCGAATAACGTTTTCATTGTCGCACTTTACTATTGGGTTAGTCGAGGCCCCACGCCTGTTATCTATACATAGACTTTCTGGGTCAGTTTCTGATTCCGATCTCTTTCTCTTATGCTTTCATTCAATACACTAGTTTGAATGAAATACAGTAGTTTCTTCTCTCCCAAACATCAGATATGCTGGTGTACCTCCAGTGTTGACCCGAGGTGTGGTGCGATATACTAAGAGGAATTTTCGTAATTTTGCCTGCCAGCTCCTGCCCTCTGCTTCTGCCACTTTTAAAGCTTTCAGGAGTGTTCGATTTTGGAGTTCCACTTCTCCATTGGCGTGAGTACAAAGTGGTGGGGATGTTCTCTGCTTAATACCATTGGTGCGTAGATCATCTCCGGAACTCTTCGGATACAAATTGAGGACCATTGTCTGACTTCAAAGAGTGTGGAAAACCAAATCTTGCAAAGATTTCAGTAAGAGCAACAATAACTTTATGTGTTGTAGTTGAATGCATTCCTACCATTTCATAATATCGACTGTAGCAGTCCACTATGACTAAAAATCTTTCACCTGTGGGCAATGAATCCATAAGATCCACTGCACGGTCCTGCCAAGGACCAGTAGGTGGTCCCGCTCTCAACATTAGTTCTAAGGCACTGTACTCTCCTACCACTTGGCATCAATGGCATGACTTGCATATTCTCTCAGCATCAGCATACATTTTGGGCCACCATACCTTTGTTCTCAACAGACGTTTTGTTTTCACTATGCCATGGTATCCTTCATGAGCAGATTTTAACACTGTGTCTCTGAGACTCTGAGGTGTAACAATTCTGTTTCCCCGAAGCACAAGTTTTCTGATAGAATACAGTTCGTTCTTTACACAGAGATAACTCGGCATCTTGAATTTTGACCATTTCCCCGTCTGGATATAGTAGCGTACACTTGACAATCCGGGTCATTCTCAGATCCTCTTTCAATTTATTTTGGAATCAAGGCAACAGGTGTGCTTCCTTGTACAACGAATCTTATAATGTCTTCCGTCTCCTTACTTGGATCTTTGGAGTTCGGGGTTTTAATCTTGACAAAGCATCAGTAATATTTGTGTTGCCAGGACGATAGACTACATTGTATTTGTGACATTGTAACCGAAAGACCCAACGTTCGATTCATGCGGATGGCTTAGACGATTTCCCGACGATACATTGCAGGGGTTTGTGGTCAGTCTCCAACTCAAACTCGCCACCATACACGTAAATATTAAATCTCTCGCATGCCCAAACAAGAGCCACAACTTCCTCCTCTGTCTGAGCATAGCGTCTCTCCACCTCCGTCAGATTTCTCGAGGCATAAAAAACTGCTTTCCACTCTTTTCCCCGAAGCTGTAGCAAAACGGCACCAATATCTTTGGGACCTGCGTCAGCCACAATCCTGGTCTTGCAATCATCCCGGAAGTAAGTTAAAGCTTTGGGCGTTGACATGAGCTGCTTGAGTTTTTCGAATGCTTTCTGCCGTTTAGTTCCGCAAACAAAAGATTGTCCCTTTCTGGGTAGGTTACGCAGTGGTTCGCCGACTTGGGGGGAAAATTTGGAATAAATTTCGATGAGTACTGCACGAGCTGAACAAACGACCTGACTTCCGAAGCATTCTTTGGCGCTCTCGCATTTACTACTACTGCTGCAATATTTTGTTCGCTAGGTGCAACTCCCTGGTTACTCAACTCATGTCCGAAAAATGTCAACCTCGCGGGTTAGAGCATGCTCTCTAAGACGTTGAAGGACTGTATCTAAATTGTTGTCATGCTTCTCAAGATCAGATCCGTAAACAATCAGGTCTTCCGCTATATTAGCAACTCCATCGCACCCCTGTATCACATTGGATACAATCTGCTGGTATTTATCAGGAGCGATGCGATGTTATACTAAACATCAGTCTAATTATAGCTGTATAAATTCCGGTGGGTTACAAAGGTGGTTATCTCACGAGATTGTTCCTCAAGTTCGATCTGGGGTGTCTCTCCTGGAGAATTGCTTCATTTGCCTTTCGCATGTCAATGCAAATACGCACATCTCCATCCGGTTTTGGGACGACTACTAGTAGTGAAACCCATTCTGTTGGACAATTCGGTATTTCTTCGATTATATCCTTTGCCAGCAAATCGTCCAGTTTGTCGAGCCACTGGTTTCACATCTGCAGCTTTAGTTGATAACTCTTCATTCCAACTGTAGCGGAAATATCAGCATACGAATATCTATGTCACTCTCTTCTGTTGCAACTGAACAAACTTAAGGTTCATACAAAGGCCCAACTCGTAATACTTTGAGTTTTTCTGCAGATAGCAGACCGAGATTGATAATGGTATTTAAACCCTGGGAACGAGTTGATCCGCACGTGTGTCACAAGTACTTGTTGGGCTGCAAGTCGCTATGTGTCAGTTAATTCCAGTCAAATGTTTTTCTGCGTTAGTGTTGTAGTTTATGTTCGACGTTAGTAATAGTTTGTTATTTCTTACTGTACAAGCTGTCATTTGATGTTAAAACTCAGAAAACTCTGAGGTCCAGACGGGACTCGAACCCGCAATCTTCCGATTGCTAGCCAGACGCTTTAACCATTGAGCCACAGCTAGGAACTCAGATGACAGACCGACGTTGATAAAAGTATAAAGAACTAACAAACTATTAATAACATCGAGCTGAAACTACAACACTAACGTAGAAAAACATTTGACAGAAAAATTAACTGACACATAGCGACTTACAGCCCAACAAGTACTTGTGACATACGTACGGATCAACTCGTTCGCTCCCAGGGTTTAAATACCATTATCAACCTCGGTCTGCCATCTGAGTTCCTGTGACTCAATGGTTAGAGCGTCTGGCTATAGCAATAGGTTGCCAGGGTTGCTGGTTCGAGTCCCGTGGGAACCTCAGAGTTTTCTGAGTTTTAACATCAAATGACAGCTTGTACAGTACGAATTAACAAACTAAATTTATTCTTGTTTCCATAAACATAACGCGGCGAGCTGAATAATTAGCCAGAACAACTTATTAATGTTGTTACCCAGTCAAGCTGCTTCATTTGTATAGATCATTCATGACGTAATTAAACTTGGTTTCATTTGTTGTTGAAATGAATATTCCACCATTTTTTTCAAATGTTCTGCTCGCTTGCCGATTCAAAAATATCAAAATTTAATTACAAATTTGATGTATAAAACAAATAGCTTCTATTTGCCGTGCTGTAATAGTGCATAGAAGACATCACAGCGTGTAAAGAACAAAAGTCACGCTAGCGACTGCGTCTCGTGGCGTTTTTTTGTTACACGCTGTGATGTCATCTTTGATTATTACAGTACAGAATCTCCTCAATCGTGTTGTCGGACAATTGCCTTGAACGTTGGCTTTACGTCATATAAATCCTTCGGGATATCTCACCCTCGAGATATATCTACCAAAAAGCCTCCGTTCTCAATATTTATTTATTGCATATTTATGTGTACGTGTACGTGCACGGTGTACGTTAGCCTGGTACCCTGGCCCAATCAAAGAATATGGGCCAGGTAACCACTAAAGACTTCTGCTTTCCCATTGGTTGAAATTTCGCGCGTTTTTAGTGGCTATGAGTAAAACTGCAATCGTCATAAGTGGATTTAGCCCTGATGACGCGAGAATGAGATTAGTGGTTACCTGGCCCATATTTCTTTTGAAATTGGGCCAGGGTACCAGGCTAGGTGTACGTTTGCGCAAGCGTGCGTGCGCGTGTACGTGTGTGGAAAAATAGACACAAATAGCTACCTAAACGAAACTGCATGAAAATATAGTTCTGTTTTATATTTACATTTACAGCTTCGAGAAGTCATGAGTGGGCAATTCTGATGGAAGATATAACTGAGAATATAGCTTTCATCCCACTAAAACAAGGGATATCAAACGAAGTTCTTGTTGTTGGTGAAGATAATGTTGGCAATAGAGACGAGTCGGGAACTAATATTCAGGCAATCTACATTCCTGAAATTACCAGTAAGTACAAAGTAGATAGCAGTTCTAGCAGTGATTTTTTGATGTATTCTTTAAAGTTTTGTTTGTTTGGAGCTAAATTGTCATCTGTTTTGTTTGTTTAGATTTGTGTACGTCTGTCAATAATTGTTCTGGATTTGGTAACTGTACTGGTCTAAATTTATGCCAGTGTATTTCTGGACGTTACGGTGGAGCCTGCAATGAGAGTATGACGATATATCTTTTTTTGCATAATGAAAACGTTGTTGATCGTACAATCAAGTCCTAATTTTACTATTTTATCTAAGATATTTTGTGCTTCCATGATGCGCGTTTTAACTTTCAAATACAGAATTTATTATATATTGCGATTACCACAGATTATATACAAACTTTCATATTCTCCGACACATTCCTTCTCCCATATAAGCATTTCTGTAGTTTATTCATTGTATAAGCAAACAGCTTTGTGGCTAACATCGTTTATGTTTCTTTTGATTTTAATTTTTTACAGCAACAGCGCCAGTAGAGCCACCTATTATTGAATTTGAGCCTTACTATAATATTTCAAGAAGCAAGGCTGTGCCAATATTAGTGAACTCAAGACTTGTTCAGCCATTAAATGGAACGTCGTTGACAATTATATTTTCAAATATATTAGAAGGATTTACATTTAACAAAGGACATGTTGATGATAAAAGGAAAGCAGTATTTGATATCAAAGATCTTGCAAATCTTACACTTATACCACCACCTGGTTACTCAGGCTATTTTAATCTAACAGTAACAGCTTTGGCAATTCGAGGAAAGCGAAGTGCAAGTCGCTCCGGGGAGCTGTTTATGTATTTCCAGGCATCAGAGAGTGAACCACCTACTTTAAAAGTCAAAGACATCTGTCTAAACGTAACAGAAAATGAACAAAAAATCCCGCTAATTAATTTTGTAGAAGTACAAAGTAACAGTAACGAGACGCTCTATCTACTGCACATTATGCAACTTCCAAGTGATTTTAAAATAATTCCAACGCCTATGGCAGAGAAGGATCCTGATTTGTTGAAACTAAAAAACAATACCATAAAGATACCTACTGAGTCTCTTCAATTTGCAAATGTCTATATTCCACGTGTTTACGACAATTTTAAGACGGTCAACGTTTCTGTAAACTTGGTAATTAGATCTTCCCAGGAAGTTGTGGTTGCCCGTGCTGCATTTTCTATTGTTCTCTGTTTTACAGGTATTTCTTTTGTAGTTTTTAAATAGCAACTAAAGTTAAAATATACTTTGTCTTATTTTAACTCTTAAATGTAGAATGTAGTTGTACGAAAGCTTTTTTACTTCATATTCGAAGTAGGAAATTAAATTAGCACTGACGCTTTTGATAAGCTATAATTGAATAATATATTATAAAATAACATGTATGCTACGCAAGCGCTGATTGTCCAACACCCATGTTTGGATCAGGCTATCCAAACACGGAATTTGCTGCAATTTTGAGTGACGCCTTTTATAGACTTCAGTCTAATTTTTTTAGTACTGATACAAATAAAATAGCATTGAAATTACTAAAATATTATGGGTAAGTATAGGTATGTGTAAGGGTTTCAACAGGGAAACGTTTTAAATAAGCGAGGGCGAACCACGTGATTGATGAAACATCTGTAATCTGGTTTAGCAACCAGTATCCGCAAAAAAAATATATATATAATCGAAATATAGTATAAGTAAGGTTAGATATACTGCCGAAACAGAGAACGTAGGAGTCTAACGTTTCGAGCGAAGGCCCTTCGTCAGAGAGAAACGTAAAGGGTGTAAACAAACAACGAGCTTATATAGGAAGGATAATCATGTGACTAAAAATAAGCCAATCAGATAAAAGTAACAATAACAATAACAAATTAATAATGAGATGCGAAAAAAATAGCCAATCAAAGCAAAATAACAATAACAAATCAATGAGATGCGAAAGACATTTGCTATAGCAAAAAAGGAGGAGGTGTAAAAAGGATGAGCGAGAATAAAAAATAGATAAATTAATTAAGTGAAAACACTGTTTATGTCCGCCCTTGCTAAACAAAAACAGCGTCTTCAAAAGTGTTATATAAAAGAAAAACGTTCGTTGAGTCCGTGAAGATGAATGGTTCCAATTTTGAAAATGAGACGCTTTTCTTGTCTTTTACGGCTGTCATAATACCACCAGAAATGGGTGAGATGGCACAAACTTTCATGTCCGAAATACAATAGTTGACACTATTAAAATGTCGGGCAACAGGTTTGTCAACATCATTGTTCCTCACAGAACGAAGATGTTCAGCAAACCTGTCAGATAAACATCTGCCAGTTTCACCGATGTAAAGCATGCAACATTTATTTCAAGAAATACAGTAAATGATGTTGGAAGAGGTGCAAGTAAAATTATGCTGAATAACCGAAAAGAGATTAAAGGATTATCGGTGAAAATAGCTGACGTTTCAGGATCATTCTTTAGGATGTGAAAATTGCGGCTAATGATGATAATAATAATAATAATAATAATAATAATAATAATAATAATAATAATAATAATAATAATAATAGTTTTTATTAATGAACATAACTCCTAAACAAACGTAGGAGCTTTACAATATCAGTAGTTAAAAAGTACAAAGTATTTACAATGTATTTAGAAATACTAGTACTATATATACTCTAATAATACGAAACATATAGAATATCAATCAAAATAAAAAAATAGTGTGTTGGGATGAGAGGATGAAAATAAAAGGTAACTATGTGAATCGGTCGGCTTGTAAGAAACAGAAGTCATGATCAGCGTATTATCACTAATCGATACCAAGATATCCAGGAGCAACACACAGGTTTCACTGATTTCCCATGTGAATTTGAGTGCTGGATGAAAATCATTAACATAATTAACAAATGTCTCTAAATTCACACGTGAGCACGATGCTGTTCCTAAACAATCATCTATATATGTATCTCTTAAAGAAATCAGGAAAGGGTCCAGTGTATTGTTCAAAGATTTGTTTTTCAACATAACCAACAAATACGTTTGCGTAGCTAGGGCCCATTTAGGGAGTAGCAATGGGTACTAAAATGGGCCCTAGCTACGCAAACCTATTTGTTTGATTTATTTAAGATACACATATATAGATGATTGTTTAGAAACAGCATCGTGCTCACGTGTGAATTTAGAGAGATTTATTAATTATGTTAACGATTTCCACCCAGCACTCAAATTCACATGGGATTCGGAAATCAGTGAAACCTGTGTGTCGTTCCTGGATATCTTGGTATCGATTAGTGATAATGCGCTCATGAATTCACATAGTTACCTTTTATTTTCATCCTCTCATCCCGAACGCACTAAACAGTAAACAATCCATTCCATACTCTCAATTTCTGCGACTTCGCCACCTATGCAGTGATGGCAAAGATTTTTAGACCAAATGTTTGGAAATGAGATCCTTTTTTGTCCAGCGTGGCTATCCTACCCACCTATTAGACACCGCCATTAACAAAGCATCTAGTATTCCTCGTCCTGACACTTTAAAACAACCTTTGGAAAGAGTTTCTGATAATAAAATACCATTAGTTCTCACATTTCATCCTTTCAACTACAAAGTTAAGTATGATCCTGAAACGTCAGCTTTTTCACCGATAACCCTTTAATCTCTTTTCGGTTTTTCAGCATAATTTTACTTGCACCTCTTCCAACATCATTTACTGTATTTCTTGAAATAAATGTTGCATGCTTTACATCGGTGAAACTGGCAGACGTTTATCTGACAGGTTTGCTGAACATCTTCGTTCCGTGAGGAACAATGATGTTGACAAATCTGTTGCCCGACATTTTAAGTGTCAACCATTGTATTTCAGACATGAAAGTTCGTGCCATCTCACCCATTTCTGGTGGTAATGACAGCCGCAAAAGACAAGAATTAATTAATTAATTAATTAATTTACCTATTTTTTACTCTCGATCATCCTTTTTACACCCCCTCCTTTTTTGCTCAATTTTTTCGCATCTCATTATTAATTTGTTATTGTTACTTTTATCTGATTGGCTTATTTTTGCTCACATGATAATCCTTCCTATATAAGCTCGTTATTTGTTTACCCTCTTTACGTTTCTCTCTGACGAAAGGCCTTCGCTCGAAACGTTAGACTCCTACGTTCTCTGTTTCGGCAGTATATCTAACCTTACTATATTTCGACTGTTTTTTCAACACTGCCTACGCAGCACGCTACTTTTATTTCACTATTACATATATATATATAGGGGTGGACAAAAAAAAAAGTGGCCATCAATGAAAACATAGTTAATTTGGAACAACTTACAAAAGAACAGTACGTTTATGTAAATTATGTAAAAACTGCTCATATATGATCACAAATACTAAATTTAGACATTTGTTTTGAAAATACATTGTATTTTCATGGATTTACTAACAATTTTTAATAGGAATTGTTATATACCAAAGACTTTCGTTTGTCAAAGATGAAATCCTATTGGTCAAATCATAGTCACGTGTTGTTCAACAAACTCAATGTTTCTTTCTGCCGAGGGAAACATTGCACTGTTTCCCTCTGACGTCAACAACGAAGAAGGAAACAGTGCAATGTTTCCCTCTGACGTCAGCTTTAATCATGCGTTGTTCACGTGAATACACAATGATTATTGCATCAGATCAAGAACTTTGGACTTTTCGGAACATTTTGAAAACAAGAGCTGTTTCGAGCTTGTTTGGTACGAAATAGCCCATTTTCCAAAGGAAAGAATATCTATACATATATCTTCAAAGAAGATCTGAAGAAAATCTGGATAAATTTAAAGCTGTTCTTTTTGTATACTTGTTGAGTCTGGTGTATTTGTTCACTTGAATTGAAATACGAAGACAAAGTCAAAGTGTTTTGGTAAGTCTTTTTGCCTTTTACAAGTTCCGAGTCAGTTTGGTATTTTGTATTTTAAACGTCTTTGGTATATAACAAAACGCTTGTTGACTTTTGCCCCAGGGTGCATTCCATGTCAACCCCACGCCGAAGATAAGCCACTGGTGTTCATGTGCTGCGCCAAGGGAGGTCAAGACGAACGCCGGCGCCGGCACCACCCACTAACTTGTATAATTGCATGGCTATATATGTGCGCCGACCGCAGTGTGATTGTGCACCAGCACGCCGAGCACTTTTGAAACTCACGCCGAAGATGTTCGGCGTGACGTACATGGAATGCACCCTGGCTTTTGCCTCGAGAAACATCGAGTTTTACGGTCCCTCAGGCTTCAATGTCACCCTCGGGCTAAAGCCCTCGGGTGACATTGAAGCCTTCGGGTCCGTAAAACTCGATGTTTCCCTCGGCGCCAGTCAACAAGTGTATATTGGTGTATTGAATCTGCTGTACGTGTAACTTCAACTTATTTAAGAAAGTCTACAAAATTATTAACCCAATGCGTAATTCTACAATTTTGGACAGTAAAACTAATTTCAAGAGAGTGAGTTACTAAAAAAGCTGATTTAGGTCCATGCTGTTCGGTTTTGGTTAATCGTTATGGATCGTATTTTATGAATTATAAGAGAGTTGTTCAGATGACAATGTGCACATCCAAACTCCTTATGAAAAGATTACAAATCGTGCATTAATCTGAAGATAGGTCACATAAGTTTCGAAAACAAAAAAAAGAGAAAGCTAGGTGTTTAATTAGAAGAGGTCAACGGTTTTTCCAAGCTATCGCCAATAGATTTTAAAGGTGCCCTCCAGTCCGTTCTGCGCATGTACGAAACTAATGTTTACTTCTTCGTTTATAAAAATATTTACTGATACCTTATTTAAGATTGTAAGCTTTTCTTGCTTCCTCTTCATTACTTGTACTTGAAACAAAACATTTTCAGAAGAAATAGAAGAAATCCGAAGAGATATCTCTCTGCCATGTCGCTTCTAACGGTTTACATTGAGCTAAGTACTTCATGTAATTATCTACGAATGTCTGTTTGAGGGTCCTCATAAACAAAGATGCGGATCATACGCAGAACGGACTAGACAGCACCTTTAAAGGGAATTAAGTAATTAAGAAAATTCACAAACTCCTTGAAAACGTGATACGCCAAAGTGAATGTGAATTTTTTGTTGTAATATAAGAGATACTGGGTCTGAATTTGTATGACAACAGATATGCGTTCCAAATCGAAGGTATATTTTTGTGTTCTACAACTAAAGCCAAATTAGTCTGATCATTTTGAGATCACAGAAATGAGATGACATTACATTTGGTTCTAAATAAATATAATGATTGATTCAAAATAAATTATTAAAATTTCGATTTAAGGTGGCTCCATAAAGTTTCTTGAAAAATGGAAAATACAAGTTTCAAAAACACGTGAGAGTCCAAAACACGTGCATAAACAATTTGGAAAAAGAATAAAACTAAATGTTATGCATAGTTAAACATTCTGATAATCAAAAACTGTTACCAAATAAATAGCAACAGTGGTTGCTATGGCAACAATGACGTTTCAAAATGGCCGCAAATTACCTTTCAAACTAATTTAATTCGAAGAAAACTTTGGTGACCCCCAATTTTTTTTTCATTAAAACTTTTCGTGAAGTATGAGTAATCAATAAGCCGATTTAAAAAAAATTCTGTAGATCCAAATTTTTAAAAATTAACAAACATAATTTTTTCGGGGAAAAAATTATTCCTTCAACAGAATTTTTTTTAAATCGGCCTATTGATTACTCATACTTCAAGAAAAGTTTTAATGAAAAAAAAATTGGGGGTCACCAAAGTTTTTTTCGAATTAAATTAGTTTGAAAGGTAATTAGCAGCCATTTTGAAACGTCATTGTTGCCATAGCAACAACTGTTGCTATTTATTTGGTAACAGTTTTTGATTGTCAGAATGTTTAACTATGCATAACATTTAGTTTTATTCTTTTTCCGAATGGTTTATCCATGTGTTTTGGACTCTCAAACTTGTATTTTCCATTTTTCTAGAATCTGTATGGAGCCACCTTAACGTTGTATTGGAGTAGATTTCACCGCGTATATGTGTCAAGCTGTTTTTCAAAATGTTACGGTAAATTAAGCATATTTGCATGGATGGCCACCTTTTTTTGTCCACCCCTTGTATATATATATATATATATATATATATATATATATATACAAAGTATGAAGTATAGTTTTACCTTAAAGTCTTCGCTACCAGAGGTTTCACCCTAAACGGGATCATCAGGCGACTGAAAAATATCGGTTAGTCGGCTGCTTAAATGCGTTAGTTGGGGCGTGGGTGCGGGCATCGAAACGTCCGGCGCATTCATTTGGAGCGTGGGTGTGGGCGTCGAAACGTTGCGCGCATTCCTTGATTGTTTAGGTTGATGATCCGAAATCTATTTTTGTGCCGACACGTCGAAACTATTTCTGATCTTTTGTTTAGTAAGAGTTGTTTGTCTGCCTTCATGATGAAAAGTTTTTCGTCCAAACATAATTGGAATCTAAAAGAAAAAAACCAAAGTTTCGACATAACCTGGTCTATACTAAAACACTCAATTTCTTACACGGGAGGATCAAAAAGATGCAATTTATGTTTGGACGAAAAACTTTTCATCATGAAGGCAGACAAACAACTCTTACTAAACAAAAGATCAGAAATAGTTTCGACGTGTCGGCACAAAAATAGATTTCGGATCATCAACCTAAACAATCAAAGGAATGCGCGCAACGTTTCGACGCCCACACCCACGCTCCAAATGAATGCGCCGGACGTTTCGACGCCCACACCCACGCCCCAACTAACGCATTTAAGCAGCCCACTAACCGATATTTTTCAGTCGCCTGATGATCCCGTTTAGGGTGAAACCTCTGGTAGCGAAGACTTTAAGGTAAAACTATACTTCATACTTTGTATTTTGCTCTATCTATATATGGTATTGAGCACTCTCTAACATTTCGTGAACCAAAACTCACTAATAAATATATATATATATATATATATATATATATATATATATATATATATATATATATATATATATATATATATATATAAAGATAAGTGTCGAGTTCGAAATCATACAGAGCGGAATAGTAAAACAAAAGACAAACTTGAGTTACTTCATTCAAACTTTAATTCACTACAAATCTGTTTCGTATGGTAAGCGGAGCCTACCACACTCTTCAGGTGACTATTGCAACTGATGTTAACGCTTAAGAAATTTGAAATTTGAATTATACTGGTCAAGGGATTAATCGATTATGTGGTTGACTCATATGACAATGGTATGTAGCTAGGTGTGATAAATAGTCGGTTAATGATTACATAATAAGTGTTTCTTCCTATGTCTACAAGTGGATACGAGTTCGTTTCTACGGTTGAGTGAGCTTAGTTCCGGATAGCAAATGATGATAAACTTTTCATATAAGCATAGATTACATCGTTTAGTTTATTAGAGTAGGGTTTACATTGTTTGATTATTATATATATATAAGATTATATTGAAGATTGGAAACCGAGACCACCACATCAAGTGGTCTGTAATAAAGCACGTAGCGGCATACAAGGCAGGATCAAAACGATGCAATTTATGTCTGGAAGAAAAACTTTTATTGATGAAGGCAAAAAAGAAAAACTTTTTGAACAAACGATCTGAATCATTTTCGAAGTGTCGACACGTAACTAAACACCAACTTAATTAATGACGTAGCCAATGTATATAATGAATAGCAGAACCTAATCTGTCAGTTGCCTGAAGATCGCGATAGCGTGAAACTCGGAGTAGCGACACAGCATCAAATCTTAATTATATATATATATATATATATATATTATGAAAATAATACGCTGGACTTTGATATTCATAACTTTGATATTAATATAAATTTCTTCGTTCCAATTTTTCATAAACCGCTTTATCAAGAATTGTATACAGAAATCTGTTGCTGAATGGTCAATGGTGTAACTCAGTTGATGTTTTACTATAGATATTGTCTGTTTATGTTTCTTTGTAGACAAGCAAGATCCCGATGGTAAAAAGTCGACGAACTATTTGATTATGGCAATTTCTATTGCTGCAGGACTTCTATTTTTGGTTCTGTTAGTGGTATTGATTTGTTGTGTAAGGAAGAAATGCAAAGGTAGGTCCATATTGAAAGGCAATATAAGTATTAAGGGAATTAGTGCCCTTTTGAATTTATGAACACATAACAAGTTATTTTGAAATGTTTTTGAGCATTTTTTAATCTGGAACTTTTGCTTTTTTTTGGAACAGCTGACTTAATTTTAGTTTTTGTTTTAAACACATTTAATAATAGGACTAGTGTGTTCACTAGTGAGAAAATCCCATGATTTCAAGAAGAATTTCGACTTCACATTCGTTGACAAGGATTTTTTTTTTAAATGTTGCATTTAAATATAATTGAATATCGCATTTAAATAAAAGTATTGTATTGTATTGTATTGTATTGTATTGTATTGTATTGTATTGTATTGTATTGTATTGTATCTTTTTTATTCTTTTAATTTATCAATACGCATTACATGTTCTTGACATAAATGTGAATGAGTCAAACAATTCCGGAGTGTTTTCTTTTTAATTATAGGAAATACGTCGAAAGTTAGAGGTGGCACAATTAGCATGGAAGTTCTGTCAGCGAAATGAAAAAAACATGTTACAGCACCATTGAACTTGTTTCATTTTATTTTTTTATATGTGTATATCCTAATTTGGAGCAATCTAGGCAAGTTGGAAAAGTAAGCTTATTTTAGCATACACTGTTACTGTCGCTGTTTACATATTTGTAGCGCTTGCCAAATTTAGTTAGTTTAGTTTACTAGCAACGGCAACAGTAAAAAATAACGTTAGTTATTAGTTAAACTCGCCAATAAAGTTGTAGTTAATTATTAAAACCTATATTTCTTTGTTAGCAACACAGACAAAAACATCTCTTAGGCGAAAAAAAAAGTATTCTGTTTCTGGTCAGCGCGCGCGTCATCTTTGACTGCGCGCGTCATTATTTTTTTTATCAAAACCGCTGATCAGTCGCGTGTTTGTGGGCACGGATACACTCGCAGACAACAATGGCGATCACTGATGCGTGTTTAAATCCTTTGTTCTGTTTATTCGTGTGGGTTTAATATGCCACTGATTTCAGTGTCAATTGTCCGTGGGGCGAAAATTGAACGTCCTTTCGGCATTGTCCCTTGTGATGAATATTAAAAGCATAAAAAATCAATTTATGCACTTTATATAGAAACTAGAAAAGTACTCAGCATTTCTGTAAAAAGCGTTTCCTTGAAAAAAAAAAATTGAAAAAAGAAAGAAAAAAAGCCGCGTCGCCGCGTCAATTCTGGACAGACCCACTGAAAAGAAACAGAATACTTTTTTTTTTGGCCTTACTTGTGATTGATTAAAAACAATGCTGTAGTATCCACCCATATTAGATGTCTAATTAATCCAACTAATAAGTTAATGTAACAGTAAGCTCTTTGTTTTAACTGACACTTTGTAACTTAATACATTATTCACGCACCGACCGTCTCGTGTTGTTATCCGCAGCGCAACACTTCAAATCAGTGCAATCTATTTGAAGTATTAGTGTGGAATGTTGAAATGCCTGTGCAAAAAATTAAAATACCAATCGAGTACAATGGTTGACAAACCATGTCGTTTGCTTAAAAAGCAATAAAGATCTTGTTAAGTCAATCCTGGCTTTCTATTTTAGCTCATAAACATTAGTAATGCCTCTTCGAATTTGTACTTTTATAGTTTTATATAATAAAGTATTTAATTGAAAAGCATTGCACTACACACACATGTATCGCATACGAACATGCGCAGGCGGAAAGCGTTTTTGTGTAAAGCAGATTAGGGTTTGCGATTTTAAACGTGCGGTGTTGTACAGTCTCAAATAAATCTGATAAGGTAGATTGGTAGAGACGTGTATTCCAGTCTCAATGCTTGAATATTGTGGACTTTCTTGATGTTTTTTACTGGAAAAGACAAAGAAAGAGACTTGGTTTCCCTACGACCTCACCAAAACCAATAACAAGCTCTTTGTATTTTGCATGATTTAATTTTATATCATTTGTTGAGTTCCAAGAGTCGATGTAATCGAGCTCCAATTTAATAGCAGCATATATGCTCCAACAGCTACAACTTTAGAGTAGTAATTTTATTCCCCAACAACTCCTCCTCCTCTTTCTTTCTCCTCCTCTTTTCCAAACGCAAAGCGGCCGTTGGCAGAACCTTTGAAATATATTTTGTATAAAAACATGATTAACGCCCGCAAAAAAAATACCTATCACTGGTTTCAAAACATAACTATTAATTATATACGCATCCTACGTGTTTGTCAGTAATTTTCATGCGGTAAAACCAGCGTTGAAAATGTTTTAGTAGATATTCATTACAGTACCTTTGTTTACAAAATCTATTTTCAAAAGTTTCAGGTAAAACATTAGCGTTTGTGGGCGGGGAAGCGAATGTTTGTAGGCGTGGACGTCGTGGGATTTTTCCCAAGTTTCGACAGTTCGGTGACATCCGTAATAGGTTATAATTTGCGAAAAATTCGATTATCAGCCATTTTTAGTATTGACTATGAGGGGTCTTTCCTTGACGAGTAAAACCGTCTGGCGTTAGCCAGAGGAAAATACTTAAGGTGCGTCTACATGCGCACGCGAGTCAAGGAAGGCTAGGGGTTAAGCCTCTTGTCAAGTCATCGCCGAAACTGACTCGCAGCTCACTGCAAGTATACTTCAGTATCTAGTATCTATTTAAAAAGAACTCTGATTATAATTTTTCTATTTGAAAGAACTCTTAAAATCATGAAGTGTTAGATAAGGAAAATGTAAACAGAAGAACATCAATTTACAGTTCTTCCAATCCATATTTCACTTAAGAGTTCTTGAGGCATTCAGATATAACAAATAAATTCACAATGCAGCCAGGTGAAGAATCCGACATTAACGCTACACTGGCTTTTTTTGAACGTAACTTAAAAAGTTACTGTTCATGACCCAACGTTTCGACACTACAATCTGCTGTCTTCGTCAGAGGTCATTGTTGTGAAGAAAGCTCTATTACGAGAAGCTATTTGCATCTTGTTGATAGGTAATGTCAACCTCGTACCCAGTGCATTTCAAAAATGCCATGGGTACGTGGTTCTGAAGAGTATAAATATGGGACCTTTCTTCACAGCGATCACGCCTGATGAAGACACTACTAGATCGGAGTGTCGAAACGTTGGGTCGTAAACAGTAACTTTTTTAAAAGCCTAATGCTAGCCCCAAACCATAACCCTAAGACTACGTTTACTTGGTGCCGGACGAATTCGGAACCATACTCGAATTTGTACGGTACTTGCCTGTTTACACGGAGTCGCGCACTGTCATGCGCTCTTTTTTGACTAATGTTTACACGGTGCGCATGAGCAGAGATCGCCTCTTGTCTATACTTCATGTTAGTAACCCCATGCGGAATATGATATTTTTTTCATATCCAATCCCCTTTACCGCGCTATCCGTGCAAAAACTGGACCGGTTTCGGCGTTTACACGGTACCGGACGAACTCGGAACAGGTTAAAAACTAGACCTGATTTTTCAGGTCTCTAATTCGTCCGTTACCGTGTAAACCGGGCCTTAAAATATAAAAAAAATCCAAAGTGAAGAAAGTTAAGTGAAATTAAATGATATGCATGGCCGCAACCTCATGGAAACCAACACCACTGAATACAATACTCTAAAGCAGTGGTCCCAATGGTCCGCGAGGCATTAGGAGAGGTCCACGAATTCTGCCCTGTTGATAATTTTTTACATCGGATCTTGACTAAAAAAAATTTAATTATAAAAGTTTTAACATTAAATTTTAAATATAGATTATAGTCTGATCTCATTTGCACCGAACTGTTTTTTTAAAACGACTATACACTGTTAGTAAAACCTTAAAATTTATGATTTTAAGACTCTTATATTTTGCTCAAAAGTGTCTTCAAAATGCAGGAAATGGCATTTCTGAGACGCAAAATTAAAAAATTTTCTGGGTGAGCACAATGTCGTCACAATGTGTGGGCGGGTGAATATTTTAATATGTCCCAGAGGGTCTACGGATGACTGAAAAAATTGTATGAACTCGTCATAATAGCTTAGATACCATGCATCCCTCTTCATATTTTAAAGAAAATTTCCACATGTCAGCTTCCTAAGTTTTAGTAGCGGTAATTTTCGCTATTGGGTGGTCACGACATCAACTAAGGGCAGAATAGAGTCACTATTGGCATGAAGCGCGTACCTGCACGGAAGACCACGGTTAGAAAAAAACCAACACAATTACTCTGGGCATACACGAAGTAGTAATTTACTTGCATCTGTAGAAGAGGCGTTCACTCGTCAGGGTGTTTTCGCCAAAAAACCGTTGAATGAATCAAAAGGGCCAAATGCAACAAAGAATTTATTTGGACAAAGCTTTGACTATTACGTTTTCGAGTTTGGAATTTCGTTCCAAAATCCGATCTTTTGCTCCATAATGAAAAATGAATAACACACTTCAATATTTCCCAACCATTGAGGATTTTCCGTCACGATTTTAAGGACACAAATATCATGAGCCTTAGGCAAGGGCAGTTCGCACTTCATCGAAAGATAACGTAGTACAGAGAAGTTCAGTTGACCATAAAGTGCTAATTGAACGTACCGAAAAACATGGCGACTTGTACATTTAACCACTTTGCGCATATAGTAAATATTGTTTCTTGTACAATTATCGAAAGATAGGTCTTTAAAAAGATCAACATTGGTAGGAATGAAGTTCTTGCTTACTTAATCCATGTTAGCATGATAAACAATGTTTAGTTTCTATTTGAGCTGATTGAGGTCGCAAAGCATTGCGTATGTACCGCCGCCATCTTTTTCGGTATCGTCAATTGCGCTTGCGTAGTTCACGTGACACAGGCTTAAAATTCTATTGATCCGTGCAAGCTCTCGTCTGCATCCCCCTCCCTCTAACAAGAGCCGGACTTTCGTCCCACAAAAGAAAAGGAAGAATTGATTACCAGTTTTACGCATTAGCTAAGTTACAACTGTTTACCCTCGGATTTGGGACAGAAAAGAAGGGGTTTGTTCAAATCAAAGGGTGCATGTCGAAACAGAATCAGTATAGCTAAAACATTTATTAAGGTATGAAAATTCCCAAAGCAGGCACTAATACTAAAAACAAACAATAGCATGCATAATTAACAGTGTCCTTCCTACTTAAAGTCCACCCCTATAGATTGAAAAGCAGCTGTTTAGGACTATAGTTTCCACATATGTCGTAATTGTCGTACATAAAAAAGTCCAACGAAATAAACCCATTTCGTACAACGAACCCCAGCTCATTTGCATATCCATAATTTAGTGCAATGTACAAAACATGCTCCAAAAATGTCAAAGTCAAATAGACAGGGTGGGGGAAACGGTTGGTGTAATATATGTAAATTAGCTTTTATAATTATCAAACATTACGCCAACAGTTCTCTCCCACCGTTTATGGGACTAAAATTTTTGGAGCAGGTTATACACTTTATTCAAAAATGGCCGCCGAATTAGAATTATTTTATGTGCATATAATTAAATTAGCCCTTATGACCTCGTTTTAAAGTAAAAATTATTTTGAATTTCACACATGAAAACGAGTTCATAAGGGCTAATTTATATGTATATAAAATAATTTTAATTCGGCGGCCATTTTTGAATAAGGTCTATGGAGATGGCTACCTGCATGTGCAATAAACCCAAAATCCGAAGATAATAGACTAAAAGATTTCATTTTTTCAATATTTTTTCGGATAGGCAAATGAGGTAGGGTACCCACTGCACCTCAAGCTGGTTACATTCGTACTATAGAAACAAAACAAACGGTACCCTGCGAGTAGAGCTTTCTCCTTGCTTTCCTTGCTGAAAGAGGAAAGAAAAAAAGGCTCTGTCGTATTAGCTGAATGGGAGCACGCATGTATGTCAGTTTCTTGGTTACAATATCCAATCCAGTCCAAAACAAAAACTGAACAAAGTGTTCGAGTATGTCAGAGCTTTCTTTCGTTCTCTCAGTAAAAAGTAAACAAGAAAAAGGCTGGGCTCGCAGGGTAAAAACCGACGGCTGAGAGCTAGTTTGTTCTATGATCACAGTGCGACTGGCAAACTACATGTAAGAAATACAAAAAAAAAAATACCACATACGCTAAAAAAATAATTACCTTGCAAACGTAACCGACGACCATAAACATTATATTTCAAAGATTTGATAATTAAGGTAAATGGGTTGGGTTGCAACCGTTGTGCTCTAAAATTTCAAAAGCAAATTTCGCTATGACTAAACTCCCCTCGATTTCTCTTTTTTCTATCCCCCCAAAAACACTCTAACCTCTTTCCACGATTTCTTCGATGACCGAACTCAAAACACAGTTAATGAAAAATGCACCCGGATTTTGAAAGTTTGTGAATGGTTTGTGAACAACCAAATGTTCACATTAGTTAAATTTGAGCAATTTCAACTAACTGAAGACATTGTATTTTTGTACAATAGAGCAATCAGCCAACAGAAAAGTTTGGGTTCAATCGCTCAGCCATACTGTTGAAATATCAAAGAAAAGATTTGAGCAATTTGTTAGACGCTTTCAAGTTTACCGGACTTTAAAACCAGGTTATCATTGAATATGCCCAAAACTAGGTTATCATCGACTTTCATTTTTCTAGCCTTCTAAATGAGAACGCATCATTTTCAAGACTTTTACACTCCTGAGACGGACAGGGATAGGGAACGAGAGAGAGAGAGGGGGGGGGGGGGGCCGCTTTATGAAAAGTCGGTTTTGTTTGCAATTAATGACAATTTATGTAAAGACCGACATGTCTACGCGATACAATTCTTGTATACGATTTTCATTCTGGTGCGCGATTGTTTGCACGTGACGCAATTTTGGTTCCAGATTGTAGAGAAAAAAAGCGTTTTACACGCTTGTCAGTGAATGACATGCGTCAAAATGACAATCGTATACAAGAATGGTATCGAAAATGGGGACTTAAACTAACACGTAAACAGTTCTATAAATTAAAATATTAAATTAGAATGAAAGTTAACATGAAGTTTAAACAGAAATAAAGTCTGATTCCTAGTATTTGCCTTCATCCAAGAATCGTCGGCTTCTTCTTTCTTTCCGAACGTCACCAGACTCGGGACCACCGGATAGCGTTCGGGTGTAGGTCGTCACGGACTCGCCGGGTAAAAATCCCTCGGAGATGCTGTGACTAAAAGAACCTGGAGAGAGGGGTCCTTCGATGGTTTTGGTTTCCCTTCTGATCACCCTGGTTCGCACCTCTCGGACGTCGCCGTCTAAGATGTTAAAAAAACACTCTCGTTAAGTTTAGTTGCTGTTATTAAAACCAATATATGTAGCATTTGCTGTGTTGGAAGAAAGTTGTCAAGTTATTTTTTTTACGTTATTTGGAAGAAACTGCTTGGACTGTACCGACTGCCTTGAGAAGGCCATAATTGGCATAAGTTGCAAAGTAAAAACACTTCGCATTGCGTTTTAAATATTTAAAAAAGTAAATTCAGAATAAGAAGCCTTCCAAAGACTATAGGAGAGAACAGAAATAATACGAGGGGAATAAAAAGTTAATAAAAAGTATCCAGAAAGATTTATATTTATTTACCTGCAAAGGAACTGGTATTTAGATCGTCATTATTACGGCTGTTACCCCTGGAATATATACGCGTTGACGTCTGTCCAACGGAGTAGCTATCACCTGGCTTGTCGTTGACGCTGAAATCTAATGTGGAAACCTCGTGTGGTTTCCCGGTTACAACGGACTTTGACTCTGGGCTCATGGCATGGGTTATTTCGTAGGTTGTTCTCTCGATCTTTGGCTTCACGTCCAGACTGATCTCTGTTGTTTGTTTCTCTTTCTTCAGTACTTCGATATCCCACTTAAGACTGGCGATTTCTTTTTCTAAGGTCACCACCTTGATGCGAAGCGTCTTGATGGTTTGTTCTCTTTCCTCAATTGCCTGGTCGTGGAACTCTCTCTCCACTCGCAAATCACGAACTTCTTTCTCTAACCTTACGATAATTTCATGGCGAATGATGAGTTCACGGTTTGCTTTTTCCAGTTGTTCTTCCAACAGCATTCGGTCTTTAATTGCCTTCTGCAGATCTAGCTCCATCGTGTTGATTTTCTGTCGTAGAGCGTACATTTCTTGGGTGACTGTCTCTAAACCATTTGTGCTCTGTCGATATACGGTCTCGATTTCGGTCAGCTTCTCGGTCACAATTCGAAGTTGATATTGCAAGTTTTGCTTTTCTTGGCGAAGTGTCTCCTTTTCACTCCCGATTTCGTCGTATTTCTGCTTCAGCTCTACCATCTCTTCTTGCATTTTAGGATCAGCCTTGATAGCTCGCTCTCTAATCACGATTATCTCTTGCTTCAGTCGTTCAATTTCGATCAGATAGATTTCAACGGTGTTCTTCTTGTTTGCCATGTCTCTCTTCAACTGATCGTTTTCTTTCGTCAGATCGTTGACTTGCTTTTTTAATTTTTCGTTCTGAGCGTCGCGATCCATGATGTCTCGTCTGTAGATTTCTGTCGTGCGATGGATTTCAGTGATTTGTTTGGACAAATCAGAGCACTGCGCGTCGGCTGAATTTTGCAGATCATCCAACTGCTTTCGGTATGCATCTTTGTCTCGGTTAGCGTCCTTGAGCATGTCTTCAAGCTTGGCACAACGATTTTTGAGGGTAGTGAACTGGCTTTCTAAGTCGTTTCTGCCATCTTGCGATTCTTTATCTTTGTTGTCGAGCTCATCGAGTTTATCCCTGAGGACTCCGATCTCGTAGTCTTGATCCTTGACTTTGTCGTTGGCGTCTTCCAGGTTCGCTTCGAGTTCCGACAGATTCTTTTCTTTTCCAACAACCTCGTCTTTGAGGGCTTTAATTTTATCGTTGTTCTGTTTCTGTGTGTCGTTGAGATCATCGATCTTCTCTTTTGCTGTCTTAACCTCATATTCCATGCCAGCGGCTTTCTTGTGCGCATCCAATACTTCTCTCTGGAGTTCATTCTCACGATCTTGGCTTCTTTTCAACGCCTCTTCCAAGTTCTTGTATTTTTGCATTGAGGCCTGCGCATCTTTTTGGTTATCTGAAGTGTGCGTCATGTAGATATCATACTGCGCTTGAACCTTCACCAGCTGTATTTGCACGTCTTCGTAATCTTGTTTCAACGAGTTATTTTCCATCATCAGTCGTTGGTTTTCGTTTTCCAAATCAGCAAGCTTCTCCATGGCATCCTCGAGGTCTCGCTTGAGCTTGGCACGTTCGCCTGCCGACTCTTGTTTCTCTCTGTTCAAATCGGAAACGTTTCGCTGTAGGTTAAGAATTTGTTCGTCTAAGTTTTGCTTCTCATCGTTTAAATTTTCGTGTGCATCTTGCAAGTTGGCAAGTTTTTTGTTCACGTCACTAACTTCATTCTGAAGACGATCCTTCTCAGGGCGAAGGAAATCTAATTCGGCCGATGATTCGCTCATGAGGTCTGGTGCCGATTCCACTTCCAAGACCTGCTCCGGTTGGTTGTTCATGTTGTCCATCATTTCGGTAATCTGAACATTGGCGGCCATGAGATTTCTCTTTAACTTTTCATTTTCATCTTGAAGAAGATCGTAGTTAGTTTGAAGTTCAGCAAGTTGCATCTTCAATTTCTGCAATTGGTTTTGGATGTCTCTCTTCTCGTTTTGTAGCATCACGTTATCTTGCTTTACGTCGTTCAGCTGCTTTCGCAATATTTGATTATCGCTCGTCACTTGCTTGTTATCTTTCTCCAATCTGTCAATCGTGTACTTCATTTCGGTTACATCTCGCGAACTCACGTCCGTCGTCGACTGTAAGTCCAGGAGTTTCTTCTGTAATCGGGCGTTCTCGTTTTTCAGGTTTTCGTTCCTCATCTTGTAATCTCCCAGGATTCCTTTGAGCTGGGCAACTTGCTTGATTTCGGCTTGCAAATCCTCTTCCAAGTCGAGGATTTTGGCCTTAGCTGCTTGGAGGTTCCGCTGTAGCTCGTTCTTTGTTTTGGAGATGTTGAGGTTGGCTGTTTCGAGATTGGCTGCCCTTTTCTCTGCGTCAAGTAAGTCCCTCTGTTTCTTATCAATGGTGTCTTGGCACGAGTCGAGTGAGGCCTCAAGCTGAGCAATTTTTTGGTTGGCCTCTATCAGATCATTGTTCAGTTCCTTCATCTTTCCATCGTATGCCGCGTTATAAGCCTCCAATCTGCCGTTTTTGTTTTTGGCAGTGCTAAGATTTTGCTCCAACTTTGCGATCTTCTTTTGCCATGCTAGAATATCATCTTTTCCAACTCTGTTACTATTTTGCAAGTCATGAAGTTGGTTTTCAAGATCTGTAATTCGCTTGGTCTTCCACTGGTTGTCGTAGTCGGCGCCATCTTTTTGTCGATTCAGGTCGGCAAGCGTTGTTTCCAACTTCATGTTTTTCTTGCGAAGGTTCGCAAGATCACGTTGAGCATCATCGTGATCTTTTTTGACATTATCATAGCTATTCTTCAGCTCGTAGATCTTTGTCATTTTTTCTTTTCCAGAGTCCACCTGATCGGGCGGAGCCGAATGCTGCACGTTTGCCGTCTCCCTTTTGATCACGTTCATGTCGGACGCCATCTTGTTTTTTTCGTTGTGTGTCGTATCCAGCTGGATTTTCAATTCAGAATTGTTTTTCTTTAGCTTATCCAGAAGGTTTCGCAAACGGTCTCTTTCTTCTTCGGTGGCTTGGAGTTTTGACTGTAGATTGGCGACTTGTTGGTTAAGTCCAAGGATCTCAAGTTGCAGTCTCTCAATTTCTTTTTTAGCTTCAAAGTACGATTTTCTGTAGTCTTCTGCAGAAGCCTTTGCAACTTTAAGCTCGTTTTTAAGTCGTTTGTTCTCTTGTTCGAGTGTCTTCATGCGGAATTGGATGTCAACAATGGTGTTATCTTTCTCCTGGAGCTTGCTTTGTAGTAGAGTGATGTCTTGTTGCGCCTTTTCGTAGTCCTCGCGGTAGGAATGTAGCCGCACCTTCAGTGAACTTATTTCGTCTTCGTAAGCGTGTACTTGATTTCGAAGCCAGTCGACGTCGTTTTCTTTGTCCCCCAGATCCTTTCTATACGCTTCAACATTCGATCTGTGCTCTACAACTTGTCTCTCCAAGTTTGCATGGGCTTCTTTGTTTCTGAAGAGTTGTGCTTTTGCTTCATCTAACTCGCCCCTCAACAGTGCCTTTTCCTTCAGTGATTTTTGCAGCTCGTTCTGCAGATCAGCTTGTTTTCGTTGACCAGCGATGATGTCGTCATTCAACTCGTTGTTCTCTTGCATCAGTGTCTTCATTCTCAGATCAACATCTGAAAATTGTTTCTGCATGTTGAACAGTTGCTTTTCAAGATCGTCGCGCTTTCTTTGAACGTTGCCAAGGTTGGCTTGTGCCACGTTTAAATCCTCGCGAAGAATGTGTACTTGTTTTTCCAGTTCTTTCTTCTCATCCTTCAGCGTATCTATTATATTGTCTTTTTCTTGATTCTTTTCTCCTTGTTCAAGTTGCAGTTGTAGTTGCTGGAGTTTACGTTCGGTGTTCAAGAGATTCTGCTCTGCATCTCGGTCTTTCAGGATAGCATCTTCTTGTTGTCTCTCAAGTTGGTTTTTCGCTTGTAACGCTTGGTCTAACTGCATTTTGAGGCTGTAGTTGTCTTTTTTGAGATCGGAGAACTGTGCAGCCAGTGTTTCAAGTTCTCTTTTTGTGGATTCAAAGTCGTCTTTTAGAGGTTTCAGCTCTTTTTGGGTATCGTACAGTTCTTGTTCAATCTCCTTTTTCCTTGCCAGAAGTTGCTCGTATATGGCTTCCATCTTCACAATGTAAGCGTTCAACTCCAGCAACTTGCTCTGCCCTTCTCTTTCTTTGTCTTGGCTTTGCTTCAGATCTCCCTCCAACTCGTCTAGTTTTCTTTGAAGTACACCGGTGTCTTCAGCTGGTCCCAAACCATCCCAATCATCATCCATGGCACTCTCTACATTCTGTACGTTAGATACGCTTATTATGTTCTCGGACTGACGATTTTTCTCGACGGCATCATCGAAATCTGCGTTCAAATTTTTCAACTGTTTCTTCAGTTCTTCATTTTCCTTCTCAACGAGAATCCTTGTTTCTGTTAGGTTATCGATTTGGCGTTCCTTTTCTTCGTTGTCGGCCTTTAGCCGATCGTGCTCCGCCTGGAGCTGACCCAACTCTTTCTCGACTTTGTTGCATTCGTCCCGGTGACGTCCTGCCGTATTCTTCAATTCCTCCATCTTCTGATACAGGTTTTCTTTGTCCCTTCCCAACTCTTCAGCTTGCTGTTCCAAGGCAGCGACTTTGGTAAGACCTTCCTTCACGTCGTGCTGCGCCCGATCTTTGTCAGTGAGAGCCTTTTGCAACCGAGTTTCCAGGTCAGCAACCTTTGCATGCAGAGCGAGAATTTCTTGCTGAAGACGACCTTGGTCGGTTTTTAATCGATTGTTGTCTTCTTGTAACTGGTTCATCGTTGCTTTTGTGTTATCCAGATGTTTTTCTAGACTTTTCTTGTCCTTTAGCAGACTCTGAAGTTCGTCAACTTTGTCTTGCAACTCGTTCTGTGCCACGTCGTACAACATCTTCGTTTCGACGACTTTTTGTTCGGCCTTCAAAAGATCTGCCCGCTGTAGAGCGTTTCTTTTGTTAGCATCATCCAACTGCTGCTGAAGTGCGTTCTTCTCCCTCGTCTCGTACTCGTTCTTCACCTCGAGAGCTGATATTCTGTCCGCGGAATCATTCAGATTTTTTTTAAACTTTTGACAGTCACTGTTGCTCTTGTCCAAACGATTTTCCAAGTCAGAGACACGTTTTTGCAACATTCTATTTTCCTGTGTTAACTCGATGATTTTCTGTTGCGCTCTTTTGTAGTCTCCCTCAAGTTTGCCAAATCTCGTCTTGTTTACTTGTATCTCCGTTCGCAGGTTGTTTTCACGTTCTGGAGCCGCGCTTGGAGGCGCACTTTCCACATTAGACACGCGTTGAACTGTTATTGCTGGGCCCACCGGAGCTGCATCCTGTTTAAGGCTATTGATATTCACCTCCATTGAGTTAATCTTCAAAGTTTTTTGGCGGATTTGGTCTTCATACTTTCGGATCAAGTCCTGCGCTTTTTGGTGAGCAAGACGCAGCGACTCCTGTTCTTTGCGTAGTTTGAGAAGATCCGACTCCATTTGTGCTTTGTTCTTTCTCAGTTTATCAACCAAGGCGTTTTTGTTTTTGAGATCTTTTTCTAGAGTTTCATTTTGTCTTTCGAGTGCCCTTACACGGTTTTGTAAACGCACTATATCTTCTCGATCCTTCTTTGCATTGTTCTGAGCGTTGCCAAGCTCGTTCTTGTAGTAATCCCGATCTTTTCGAGCATTCTCCAACTGGGATTCGGCCGTTGTTAGCTGGTATGTTTTAGTGTTGATTTGGTTTTCTAGATTATCTTGAATCTCACGCAGTTTTTGTAACTCCTTGTTCAGTTCCTGGATGCGTTCTTGCATTTGCTGAATACGGCGCTCATCGTCCTCATTTTCGGCTTTCAGGGCCTCGTTGGCGGACTTCAAGGTCATTGCTTCACGTTTCAGTTCATCGAGTTCGTTTCCCAAATCCTTTGCTGTGCGGTTCAAATCGGTCAATGCTTTTTCTTTCTTGTTCAACACGTTATTGAGGGTATCGTTCATCTTCTTTTGTTCGGCTAGCTGACTTTCCAGATGCATAATGTCTTCTTTGCATTTCCCAAGATTGGTGTTGACATCGTCAAGTTGGCGTTGCAGTTTTCCTTTTTGTTTTTGAAGGGAGTCTACTTGTGATTCGAGTTTAGGGATTCTTCCACGAACGTCGTTGAGGTCTTCCTCGGCTTTTTCTCGAAGTAGGTTTGCATTATCCGCCTCCTTCTCGAGGTCGTCAATTTTCGCTTCTGCCAGTGTTGCACGCTGTGCCTCTTCGGCTTTATCGGCAGTAAGTTGATCATTTTCCGCTTGCAATTTGTTAATTCGATCTTGAGCATCTTGCAAATCTCCCTGGAGATCATCGCAATCTCGTTTGGTGCTGTTGCACTCGTTCTGTAACTGAGTTACCTTCGTTTTTAAGTTCACAACTTCGTTCTCCAAGTCTTTGTTCTTCGCTTTTTCGTCCTCGAGCTCTTGCGGAGCCATGTCACTAAATAAATCATCACCCATACTGGATTCTACGACATTGGACGTTTGCACTGTGATGGCTTGTTCGATGTCCATTTGCTCTTTTTGTTTGATTACTGCATTCAAGTTTTCCAATTCGTCGTCACGGTCTTTCAACTGGTAGTTCAGACGGTTCTTTTCGTCCTCTGTTGTTTCATACGAGTTCTTGTAATGGTCAAGATCGCCTTTCACGTTGTCAAGCTCAGATTCTTGCTGAACGGTCTTTTCCCGCAACATTGTGATCAAGTTGTCGTTGTCATTCAACTTCGTGCGGTAGTCATCCATTGACGATTGGACGTCGTTAAGTTGGTTTCTTAGAATGGCTGTTTCTTCGTTGTTCTTCTTGCCTGTCGTTTGCAAATCTGTTAATCGAATTTCCAGTTCATACCTCTCCTTGGTCACTCGGTCCAGATCCCCTTCCAGTTTTGCAAGCTTTTGCTTCAATACCATCACCTGGTTCTTGTAGTCGTTTACTTCACGTTGACTGATGTTCAGCGCTGTCTGAAGCTCGGAGATCTTCTTCAAGAGCTCTTGGATTTCTTTTGCAAGTTCATCTCGTTCTTTCAACAACATGTTGTGCTCTGCTTCAAGTTCCTTGTATTTTCGTTCCGCCTCCAACGCTTTGTCGTGAAGATCTTTCTTTTCATCCTCCAGAAGTTCGCATTTCGTTTGCAGTTGACCAACTTCTTCGTGCAAGGGTTCGATCTTGCTTTCCAAAGCTGCGATTTGCTTTTTCAGATCTTGAATTGTATTATTTTTTCCTTCGAGCTGACTCTTATGCCACTGCAAATTCTTGTTCATCTCGTTGTACGACGTTTTCAGCACGGTGAAATCATTCTGGAGTTTGGTGTTTTTCGCTTTCTGGTCATCGAAATCATTTTGAAGTTGAGCTTTTTGCCTTTGCGCGTTGTCTAATTGGGACTGTACTTTGTTTAGCTGCATTCTTGCCTTGGAAAGTTCGCTATCCAATTCGTCTCTTTCTTCATGAACATTTTGTAGCTGTTTCTTTAGGTCAGCAACTTTCTTCTCACTGTTGGCGAATCGCTGCTTGTAGTCATCCCGATCCTTCACGGCGCCTTGGCATGTAGTCTCCAGATCATCAATCTGCTCTTTGGCAACATTCAGATCTTCTTGAGCATCTTCCAGGTCGGCTTTCGTTTTGTTGAAGTCATCGTCTAACTTCTTGTATTTGCTATTCATCGACATCAAATTTCCTTCCGCCTCGGTTACTCTGGCTTTCAGTTTGGGTATCTGAGCTTCCAGGACTTTGATACGATCTTGCCCCTTCCTATTTGCATCTTCGACATTTGCCAGTTTGTTGGTGGTGATGTTGAGATCCTTTTGAAGACCTTCCTTGTCCTGCCTTGCCTTGTCTAAACCTGCCTCTAAGTCATCTATTTCGTTCTCGGCCTTTTTCAGATCTCTTTCCAGCCCGTCACGATCTTTCGCCATAACCTGGTTTGCCATTTCGGCTTGAGCCAGATCTTTCTTCAACTTATCAATCCTGTTGTCCAGGTCCACGTTATCTGCTTCAAGCCGATCGATCTGGGATGCCTTTGCACCGACTTCCTCTTTCATGGAATCAGCAAGTTTCTGCTTGTCGAGAACCTCCTTTTGGAGAAGGGCGTTATTATCCTTGCTCTTTTTCAACTGATCTTTGAGATCATCCAACTGTTGCTTCAACCCATCTCTCTGTTTTTGTAGATTCTGCAACTGCGACTCGTACTTTGAAACCTGGATCTGATTCGACTTTTCTTGTTTTTGCAAATCTCTTTTTGCCTTGTCATAGTCGGACTGGAGCTGGTTGACTCGGTTTTGCAAATCGCCCAGTTCATTTAGCAAACCTTCTTTCTCCTTGTTGGCCAGTTCAGCATTTGCTTGCCAGTCGGAGAGCTGGTTGTTCAAGCTGTCCATGTCCCCATCCATAGCTGATTCAACATTGGATGACGTGGAGACTGTGATCATGTCTGTATTAGCCAGTTCCATGCGCAAGCGATCGATCTCTTGTTGCAATGCGTTTTTCTCTGACTTGAGCCTGTCAACGAGCGCATTCTTATTCTTGAGTTCCTTTTGCAACCCCTCATTCTCGAACTCTTTCTCGGTGAGATTTCGCTGCGAACGAACGAGGTCATCTTGGAATCGTTTTGAATCTCCTCGTGCGGTTTTCACGTGGTCTTGCAGTGTGTTTTTCTGCTTTAGCAAATTCTCAATCTGTTGACGAAGTTTTTCGACCTACAATTTTAAAAAGGCATGCCTTAGTGTAAACCCAAGTGCTTGATAAATTCATGTACCTGTTGTAAATGGATCTATGACTGAGTGCACTTTAATTTATTTTATTATTTCTTAGGACATTAAGATCATATGCCATCTTTGTACATCAAGCTCAATCGATACAATTTGCTGTTAGGTAACGTCAAAAGGCGATACATTGCTAACTATTTCTCAAAGATACTGCACGAGATTTCTGTAAGACATTTGGGGGGGGGGGGGGGGGGGGGGGGGGGGGGGAATTAGCTATGCTCGTTGAACGTGTCAATATTTGCATGCGATTTTCAAATTCAATCCGTACCGAAGAAGATGGAGATATTTAACACAATTTTTTGCGCGTAGCAAACATGTACATTTCTTGTTTGCATACTTGTTTGACATACATATTTTGAAACTACACCGAATCTGTTGGCTCACTGGCCATCGGGTTTTCTCGTTTTGTTTTCGAATTTTGAGACAACAACGGGTCAGTTGGCTAAAGATCCAGTAAGCTGTAATACAAATTTTCGTTCTTCGTCTCTTAGAGTTGTGGGCCGGCAAAGCAGGCAATATTTCACTGCACATTTTTCACTATTATTAAGGGATCCTAGCCCGTCTAGCTTTACAGTTATTCTGGGGGCCCTGTACCTTACAGCTTATTAATATTTCTCTAATATTTCTTTATTCTTAAAATTTGATTTACAGTAGTATTTCATCGTAATGAAATAAAGGTTTTGATTGATCGGTCATCTGGCTTTTTTACAAATGCTCCAATTGTAGTACACACGTCCACAAAACTTCAACGAACAAGACGCCTGCTTAGGCGTTCACTCGGGCTACTGATGTCCGCAACCTTGGCGTAGCTCTTGCACATCTAGAAAACCTGCCGTGCCAAACAGAGCAAAATGCTTGACAAACCGAACGAGGTCTTCTATATTTGATCTTATACGAAGTACATCAATGCATGAAGCTTTTGCTGGTGTAAACAAGCTCGTTTTTCCGAATAATTAACAATTAGACAACGAGCCCGAGTTTTCTGCGAGATGATCAGGGGCGCCGGAGCCACGGCGGCAGCTGCCCCCCTTGCCCTCACAGCGCGGGGGGAGCACGGGGGCAACCTATTGCCCTTTCACGTAAGAGGAATGTTTTCTACAGGAATTGCCATTTGTATTATCGCATTAAATGACTTTTGTATTAATACCTCAAATGTCTCACAAGCTAACTTATTACTGCAGACCATGCAGAAGCAGCAAACTAATTTTGCCTTAGGTTAGCTGTGTCCAACCTTGTTCTCAGGGCGCTTTTGAGATTTGGAGGGTGGGGAAAAGCCCTGGCATCGGCTAGTCACAGCACCCCAAAATACTGGGTGTAATAAATTAGCAATTTAGTTTAGTATGCAAAATCATTCTGAGTAATGGCAGCCCCGTGGGAGAAGTTCATTGTAATAGCGGTCCTATTTGTCCCGTTGGCAGTCCCGTTGAAGCTTTTTGATCGTAACTGGCACAAAACTATGCATAAATATGTTTCACGAGGAATGTTTAAGAAAAGCAAGCAACCAATGAAAATGCCGAATCCAACAGCCGATGCCAGAACCTTTTCCCACCTTACCAATTTCAAAAAGGCCCTGAGAACGAGGTTGAGCTGTGTCTTGTGCCCAGACTTTTTTCACTTGGCGGGTGTTTTCTGATTCATGAAAGTTGCCATGTTTTCTTAAATGTAAATAGGAATGTAGCATCAATATGTACAATTCAGTCGTTGAATTTTCTTTCTCAATACATTGTCATTCTGATTATATTATACCGTTATGCTTTTTGGTTAGTTTATGCTATAGAGCAAAATTAGCGAACATTATTTCCCACGCCATAAACAACTTTTCTTTAACGTAAAGATGTTTTATCAAGCATTGTTCCAAAATTTCAAATAGTTTTTCCTTTTTTTGTGCAGGCTCTCCATACAAAATGTAGAGTTGTTCGATGGTATATATGGTGAACACTCGCTGACAAAAAACGAGATTTTAATTACTTTGCTTCAAATTTGGTGTAGATTACTCCATAAGCATAAGATAATTCATTTTTTTATTCGAAAATGTCAAACCGAACAATTTTCCATTACTTTCGGGGCAATTGTTTTCATCACTCGTGTACCGGTGAACAGCAGGGAATTTTGTCTGCGCTGTTAAAAAATATCGCGAGCTCATCGTGTTTTGTTATCGTCTGTGCAGTGGCGTAACGCTCATTAGGTAGGATTAGGGCGAGAACTAAGGGCCCCCAACGGCCCGCCGCAGCCCCGCCCCATGTCAATCAAATCATGAAAACAAGGGCCCCCACGCCAAATATGCCTAAGGCCCACGTCTTCCTCCGTTACGCCACTGCGTCTGTGGCGAAATCTTGAAATTGTGGAGAAGGTATGACGACCAAGATATCTTCAAGATTTACTAACAATCTGTCGGTCAACCAGAGTTTTAAACTATTGTTGTCCAATTAGTGGAGACACTGACGTTCTTCTGATAGGTGAAAGAAGACATTTTAGCCAGGAAGGTGTATAAATATCACGAAGATGAAGTGATGGTACGAAGAAGCCGCATTGGAGTCTAGTTGATAGCGAATGTTTGATCGACTACAACTCAAAATTTGCCTTCTTCCCCAAAATTTAAATGCTGGTTTCATTTTATTCCGTTACTGCTTTTGATATCTGAGAGGTATTTCGTAATGGGGAAATTGGGGAAAGTGGGTAAATTAAGTATTTATTCCTTTCATCCGACGACTTGCTTACTAGTTAGTGCTGTCTTTAAAACGTACTCAGATTCTGTCTTATGTCGAGCAAGACCTCTTAACTGCCACAGTGTTGTGCTAAATTTATGTATAATTCCGTTCGTACATAGAAATATATAATCAGTTTTTTTGTCTCACACAGATCTTACAATAACGTTTGACATGCCTACGCTACTAATTTCATTGCGGCGACGACATGCAAATATTGTCAATTTCTGCAAAATCTGCCTTTTTCCCCAAAACGATTTTTACCGATTGTCAGTCTTTAGTTGATTTTCTTAAATTTTAACGACACTTTTTTGTTTTAAAAATTGTAGAAATGGGGCTTTGAGCTCAATTAAACTGCGTGCATTTGAAGCCACGGCATGTTGCATGAACACAACGTACTCAACCCGTTGTCACCCAATTTAACATCGTACGATTCAATAAAATATATTTCTATTTCTTCACGTTGTGGGAGGCTGCTTCTGACTGTTTCCAGTGTCCTTTCACAAGCCGTTTTACAAACTATACACCTTTTTTAGGGGGAAATAAGGGTTGTGGGCGCCATCTTTGTTTATGTTTTTGAAGTCCCCACTCCCCACGACAACTCGTGCGACTAACTCGCAATCTCCACAGACAAAATTCCCTGCTGTTGTACCGGTATAAATGTTAGCGGACGCCATGTTTGGCCTAGTTTCCAGGTTTTGCTTGCAGCGTGAATATGTCGTGGCTTCTGATTGGTCAAAATAGGAATATTCCAATTATAAGGTTTGTCATTGGATAACGATACTAGTGGTCTATCATCAATAGACTATCACCACTAGTAGCTCGCCAATCAGAAATCCGAATTTGTAATGGACCACTATAGTTGGTTGATACTAACAAGGGATCATTAATACGTTCAGAAGACAAAACCTAGTGTTAGATTCAAAGATTCAAGCGATCATTTCCATACAGAATTTATTTAAAGCGAGCAAACAGAAAATGCGTTTTTAACTAACTGGTTTTGAAACACACTTTTCCAAGTGTAATACGACACCTAGATTTAACAATCAACATATTTATATTTTTGTGTTATTCGGTGCTTATCACTTGCGTTTTGTAGTTGTTGGATTAAATAGCAGGCCATTACTAGGTAAACAGCACGTATACGTTCTGATGTACTGTGGCGTACTAGCGTTGGTTTCTTGCATCTCTGCAACTCGTCCATAGTTCTGCCTTCATGAACAAACCTCTGTTTCTCTCATTCTGGATAATTTTTGCAATAGTTTGCAATAGTTGATCAGTGGCATGCTCGACACAACCACAGAATAGGAACACGAATATCTGTTGAACTCAATGGCGTCAAGCCTGACCGGAAGTAAATTGTGCAAAAATGCAATTTGTGACCCGAAAACTAAGGCTATACGTCTACATATACGACATATCCGGATTCTTTTTTAAAAGGCAACTTAATTGGCCTTCCGTCCACACGTAAACGATGAAGCGGTTATCAAAAACGGAACTTTCCGAAGACATCAAAATTTTTAGTGAAAACCTTTAAAATGTTGTCGCTATTCGGAAATTCGGAATTGCCGTTGTGCATTTAATTAAAATATCTGCACGGGAATATATTTGAGAATGTTGTGCATTTGATTAAAATATTTGGTGGTTCCCGATCGTAATAATTTCCCTAATTGCTGGACTTATTAGCATAATAGATTTTACTACGGCATTGCCACTTCGAAGGTGATTACTTGAAAACTAGATAAACGTGTGTTTAAAAATGTTTATGCACGAGCAATGAATTTCTTGATGTTTGATTTAGTTAGATTTGAAATATTTTGTTAATTTGTTTGGTTCAAGCTTTTTATATAGACACACGCAATACAAAACAGGAAGTGATTTTTATTGGCTATGGCGCGTGACATGAATAGGGGGCGGAGGGGAAGAATCAATGATTTGTGTCAGGCTCTCTTTCGATTACTCAGGTTAATACCTAGTTTTACCTAGTTCGAGTATAAAATCCACTTTGATTTTAACTCTTTGTCATCCCACTCAAAACCCAGTCACAGCAGGGTGCTCTCGCCAATTTGTGAATTAACATGGCATTATACCACAAAGATAATACCACAATATATCATAGTATTTAGACAATAAATTATGTTACCAACAAACTTTGTATTAATAAAATGAAAAGCAACATTTCACAAATCCATATTGAAAAAATCAAGGCAATACAATAAAACGCAAATATATTATTGCTATTTTTCTGTGACAATAGCATTATTTGACAAGCTTTCTCAATGTCATTGCCGTTGGTTGTGCGGTTTCACGACTGGAGATTGCGAGAAATACAATATATTCGTTGTGAGAAACCAACATGGCAAGGACATCATTGTTGACAGCTTCATGAATCGTGCGTGGCGTTCACGCATGGTACACGAAGCATATTCCCCGCTGCAGCGGGGAATATTACTTTTGATCTGAGGGGTAATTCGATGATTGACTGGTCACATGGTACAAATCAAGCTTTCTGACTGGACAATTTACAGTTGAGGTATAATATTATAATATTTTAAATAAAGTTTACGAACTATAGCCTCTATACGAGATGTTCGGTAGTAGAATACCAACTTTATTTAATAATTTTTAGCCAAGTATATATATTTATATTTTTCTGGTCTCACCATCAATCCCAACACAAAACCCTCTTCTGCAGCACTTATATCAGTAAACATGATAGCCGGTGTTTCGTTTTATGGCGGGTATTTCAAGAAAGAAAACCCCGGCTCGTTTCCGTAAAATTTATATTCTATTATAATTCTCGCCCCCCGCACATACAATACAATAAATTTTATTTTAACACGATTGGAATTAAAGCATACAGCTTGTGGGTCGTGTATTAAGTCTAGAAACTCAAATACACGAAGTTATACAATGTCCATAGCTATAGGGGAATATTTTAATACTCCTCCCCGTATATAGGCACCATACAACCCAGTGCAACAAAATAATCATATTACAGGAAGAAAAAAGAAAGAAAACATTGTACATATCAATAAAATTTAAAATACACTTGCACAGATTCCGCCTCAAAGTTTATAAACCTTAGGATGCCTGCTCTATTTATCCTCTTACCAAAGGTGGTAACATTTGTTACATAATCATTAAGGTCTGCTGAGATCGCATTCCAGATAACAGAACCCGAAAATGTAATTGAGTTCTTCATATAATATGTATTAAAGCGCGGAACATTTACTTTATGTGCATTACGGAGACTATACTTATATCTTCCTATGCTTTGAAGGCAACCCACATCCTGATTACAGGCCTTCGCATCTCTGGCCTTTTATTACCAACGAAACCCAGAAAAAAACGGCAAAAATGTATATAAAGCACAGTTTGTAGCAACCTATTATAAGAGTTGGGAAACACCGATTTTCGCGTATATCATAGGATAAAAAAGAACTTTACATGCAGCCTCATAGCAATTTGCCTAAATTAAATCTAATCAGGACTCTTTCTTGAACTTATATATGTATACCATGCGCTACCGCGGCATTGCAAACATTGTAATGGAAACGTGCACAACTTTATTGAAAGCCCAAACCGAATTCCATAAAAGTTGCGTATAGGTGATATTAAGTATATTACTGTTGCTAGTGTCCAGCTTGCTTGCATGCCGCATTCAACAAACAGGAAACACCGACAAAGAATGAAAACACTACCTCACTGAAAAGCTCATCAACTATTCATTTAAATGCAAATTCTGCATCTCTATTCTGCATCTCTTGTCACTAAAATTTGCATTTGAGTTAATTACCGGTTCTTATATATAGCTTGTTGAGTGCCCTTTACAGTTGTCGTTCCAAGTTTACAACTTTGACAGAAGAATCTTATATCGCCAATTTTAACGTCGCTTCGAATAGTTTTTATTTTTGGGAATCGGGACCATCACTGAAACCAACAACAATGAGGCTATAAGCCTTGAAAGCGAAGCACAGTGTACTTTGTTGTAGTTACGTGCCACGACACTTGACATGTTGTGGGAATGACTATTATAACCATTGAGAGAGAACAGAAAGCCGATATAATAAAGTGTTTAGTTGTCTAATGCACCATTGACACAATTATGCTATTCACGGTTATATTGATCCTGCATGATTGCAGTAAAAATGCTGAAGCTTAACCCCGCTTGGGATTAATATTAATATGTACAATAGTCTTCCCAGGACTCAGTCGATCATGCACGTCATAACCTAATCCCATTGCGTTGTCGCAGTGCGCTGTAATACGGCAACCCGTCCACCCATAAACTACACTTTTCTGTACAAGCATATGAAAACCAGTTTGGAGCAACTTTCAAAAGACAAACCACACATGATTAGTCGATTTAAAAAAACGCATAGCAGACTTAATTTTTATTTCGTGTATTGAAGAGACAGCTCTACTCAACAATTCACGCTTACGTTTATTTCAATACATCTTGTGTCGAAGATAGATAAGGTGGAATAGTCCTTATTTAAAGAGTATAACGACAATGTTTGCTGTTTGCAATCCTGGCCATGGTGACGCTGATCTGACAGCGATTGTATGCTCGACTGACCTGCATGTTAATTGCATGAAGAAAGTTCTCGACCTCTCAGAACACTTTCGCGTCTATGAAACATTGGTTTCCTTCTTATATATACAAACTATATATTGGTAAGCTACGTTAACATGTTGTCATTCTATTTTACCGCTCGATCAAGTTCATCTTAAAACGTTGAATTGTAGAAATTTGTTTGTGATTATGTAAATTTCTAATTCGCTTGCTATTATTGATGACTTAAACAAGCTCAGCCTAAAGGTTCTCAAGGTTTAATGAGTTGTTTCTCTGGAAAACAGAGTTACGAAAGATGCTGGTTCGTTTTACAATATCTAAAAAAAGATCTCTCGATTCGAGAGAATTAACGATAAGATTGTCTTCACTCCAACTTACATTCCTAATTGGATAAAATTGCCGACACCCAAAAGTATTTACAGACGCCTGTGGGAATACAAATACCCAATACATTACGCCAAATAGAGCCGATATTACAACGTTTGTATAAAATTATTTCGCTTTGGACGTTTATAGACATAGAGCCAAAAAGCAAGAAATACCGGATCTCCTACTTCCAGTATGAATCACTTAGATTTGTTAAATACACCACACACGAAATTAGCAGTAAGAAGAGTGGGTTAATCCAGGATATAAGGGTGTCAAGATGATGGTAAAATACTTGCAAACAGCTTATGCTATACACGCTGAACTAGTTCTGTTTACAGAACATCGGTACGCAGCCACATTTATACAACGCCTTCATGCATCTATAGTTGATCCGTCTATCAACATAGACGGACCTTTATCTCCGTTCCAAGAAAGGCAAATTACATTAAAGAAATGTAACACTCAACATCATGTAACACTGAATACTGAAACTTACTTCTCCTCGATGATTCTCCTTTAAGCTGTCGATTTCAAAACGAAATCGTCTCCAGTAAGACTCGAGGTCAAGGAAAGTTTCTTTCGCATCAGTTATCTGTTGTATAGTCAAGTCGCTAAAATCTGACGCTGTGAAAATAGTTTTACCAGTCTGGCGTCTCTCGTCGTCCAAGTTGACAACTGTATCAGCCATACTGTAAACTTGCGTGTCCACGATGTCAAAATCAGCAAGCTTCGCACAGAATAAGGATTTCTGGCTCCTTCACCTTCTAATCAAGGTGTGTCGTGCCCAAGTGATCGCCCTGCGTTTCAGATGCCTTTACTTATTGTAGGTGGTGCTTTAAATTCAATGTGATAGTCTTACCCAATTAAAATGGAGCAACTCAAATGGAAATTACCATATTATTGAAATGTTGAGTTGTGGTTAACGACAGGAGCTGCATGTGATCGGAATATTTTATTATCCGGTGCTAACAGAAGTTGTAATTTAGCTCAATTCTTGATTCTTGTTGTTACACAGAATAACAATTCAGTGGGGAAATAGACAGGCAAAACCCCTGAGTTTGGGTATGGTATATGAACTGAGACTCGCTCCCGATATTTATATAGCATGACTGACAAAGAACATGCACTAGAAGTCGAAAGTGTTTGGGAAGTACTGTACCCCCGTTGGGTTTCCTTTTCGTTAAAACCAAATTTAATGACTACAAGCATTAAAACCGATCTAGAACGCTACAAATTTTCTTGATTGAATCGAGATTTCTCGGCAAAACTTGTTTCCAACATATAGGTGTCATTATCTTAATATTTCTGTTGTCAAAAGCAAGAATGCATGAAAGATTAATAATTACGGTAATTACTATAATGATCACTATCTCTTGTTTGATCTACAAATAAATTACAATAAGATGAGAAGTACTATATACTTTGAATCTCTAAGACAAAGATTTAAATAGTTGAATGTATGTATTATATACAGGCTGTATGTTCTAGCCTCATTGGTTTGTTTTCAAAACACGGTTTTCAGCTGATATTTAATCCGTGTCCTGCATGCAGGAACCTAATTTGACCTTCGATATTAAATTTACGAGCTAGTAATAATAGCAAGTATATTCTGTAACCCACGCAAACTTTGTATTTCACCCCGCAATCCTTACTCTGTGCACATCTTTTACCACACAACACGCACAGCCGTTTACTGTTCTTTAAATCTCCGACCAAATATACATAATTATATAATTATATATAACAAATATATATATATACTTCTTCCCCTATCTTGTTCCCCAAACGCACACGTCTAAAATTCGTGCACAACACGTACGCAAACGGTTGCAATTAGTGAGGCTGGGTCCCGTGCATTTATTTACATAGTTCGCCAGTATACAATTTGCTAATAGTTATATATGTATGGCAGGAATTACCTACAGAGAAGACTCATGAATGACGTAAAATGGCGTGGAGTGGCGTAGGATGGCGTCACCTGGCGGGAAACGCTAGCGAACTTTCAAAACTATCCCACTTTTAGTTGGGTTTTTTCTTCACAATTTATAAAACAAATAAAACATACCGCTCCTGTGCATATGTACTCTTATAAAGGTTCGTTTGACGTGATTTGAACACGAAAGAAGTGTAAAGGCCTCGTGCCTCTACTCAACTTCTTTCTTGTTCAAATGACGTCAAACGTGCCTTTATAAGAGTACATATGCACGGAGCTTTATGTTTTATTTGTTAATTATATATATATTATATATATATATATATATATATATATATATATTTATTTATTTATTTATTTAACAAATAAAGCATAAAGCTCGGTGCATATATGTACTCTTATAAAGGCACGTTTGACGTCATTTGAACAAGAAAGAAGTTGAGTAGAGGCACGAGGCGATAACCGAGTGCCTTTACACTTCTTTCGTGTTGATAATATTCTGTTGAACGTAATCTGTAAATGAGTGAAAATAATCATAATTGCAGTTTAACACAATCGCTCAATATACTCATGCACAATATGAATCACTAGGGACCTTAAGATCTACGACGGCAACTTCGAGGACGACGTCCTTCAAACAAACGCATTCTTCTTGCAAAACAAAGAAATGAATAATTTCTAGTCCCAAGAGTTATCTGAACACTGTCCTCGCTCTGTATACAACGCCACTCAGAGCATTTTCACGTTTTCAGGACGACGTTGACTCGTGGGGTGTTGTGACTGTTGTCTGAGATTGCCTTAAGGTATTTGCACTGGCTAATTTGATATCCTCAGAATGAACTCATTCTTTGCAGTTTTGTAGTTAATTGCATCTAATATTCGAAAAATAGGTTTATACCTTGATATACAAAGATATGAATGTTCTAGAAAGTGGACAAATACGGTGATTTTACCGGAAATAAGGTCATTTACAGTGATTGAGCCACGATTGAGCGTGCAAAATGCTATTCAGCGGCCACAAAATACTATAATTCTATAAAATTGTGCGCATGCGTATCTGATTTGAACCGACCAGAAGTAATTACCAGAAGTTAATTGCATAGCAACGGATAAACAAAAATATTAATCAATGGGGTAGGGAAGGGATAGAGAGGATTATTTACATTGTTTTTCATGCTGCAGTGATTTGGACCAGCGGGAAAACAAGCGGGAAGCCATTTACTCTGAATAAATTTTATTTCTTCAGTCATTTGGAGTTCGGAGCATTGAGGACAGTCAGAAAAATAGTTTTTCTCAGGAACTACTGCACTGAGGGCCAAAATATTTGGTATGGTGATTCGTTATACATAAATGTACAAACATAGTTTTGGGTCCTCTTTACAGTTACTTTCTGTGGAAGAAAAATTTCTTAAAATGAGTTGATTGGTTGAAAGGAAACATTGTTCATTTTAACAGATAATATTTCATTTGCAACTGGGCCCGAAACTACATCGGTACAAAGTGTAATGCTGAGAAAGAATCCAATTAGTTTCAATCCAATTTTTAAATATTATAAGAAAAAAACAGAAAGTTCGCGATTTTACCTGGGTGGGTAGTGAACTCTGTGGGGACGAGAAGGATTCATAAACTTTTACGCTTTTGAAATTTCTCTGTTGTTCAGATAATACCATGTCATTTCATAAATTCTAAGTAACATAGCTAAAGTGGTACATTTTTGAGATATTTTTGAAAATGTCACAAATTAGCCAGTGCAGATACCTTAACACAGACACTGCAACCGTTTTAACACTTTGAAAATTTTAAAACAAGCTTCAAGTATAATAATAATACTTTATTCATCAAATACCAATACAGGCACATATGAAAATATATTTACATAAAAGTACAGAACGTACAGTAACATGAACTAGATAATACCATACAAACTATGGTTAAAAGTGTAAAGGGTATAGTAATGTGAGTTAAATAATATAGCTAGGAGTACAGTGTATGGTAATATGGGTTAGCCGTGACTTCTTTTTAATGCTAAAATTTGAATTGCTTTTTAACCGCCGTCGTCGTCCTAGTATCTTAAGGTCCCTACTGTCGTAATAATACAGTCGAGATGCATCATACCATAGACATGAAAGGAAATACTATGACTAGCTATATAGACTATATAGTCTATACTATATATTCATATTGATCTTTTGTGCATGTCGGTTCAACACTTAGAATATAGTCAGGCCGTTTGAATGAATTTTTCGAACCATGCAGTCCAACAAAGATGTGTATGGGAACCAAACTGAGTTGGTGCCGGACGGATGAGTCGTACTTCTCTCTTGTAAAACCTGGGTTCATACAATTTTAGCGCTGCTGTTCTTGCTCTCCATGATATATCCATTCAAAGTTCTAGAACCATATGCCATTCAAAGTTCTAGAAACTGGTTGCATGCGTAAGTGCTCTGAGTGAAGTCGCTATTGTACCGTCAAATATATACAAAGATATATTATATATACAAAGTCATGCAAGTCTCAAAGTATGTAAAATGTGTAATTAAGAGAAATTATCTTAGGGGCTGTTCATGCGGCTAGCCGGTTACCGCGGGCTGATTTTATGTCACGAAAATCTTATTACGATTATTTGAGAAAGGCAGAATGATATAACAAAGCAAAATTGGGTTCGATTTTCTGTAAGCATAACACACTGCAGGGTATTCTAATTCTTTTTTGCGGTCATAGAAAGATTTTCGTGACACATCAGAAATCAGTCTGGTAACTGGGCTGGCCCGCCTCATATATGAACGACCCCTTAGAAAGTTTGAAGTTTCTTAAATCTTGAGGATTGAGAAACGTATATTAATTAAGTAAACTGCAATGCGACACATTCAATTCAGTATTGTTCTTGTTAGATACTATAATTCAGATTGCTTATATATCGTCGTTATACACTGCTTGCATATACAACAGGTCCATCAGGTCGAATTTGATTATGATTTTCTGATAATGGTATAAAAAAACACTCTAGCCAACGTGTATCTCCTTTGAATTTGATACCGAAATGTAGACATCGGTTCCCCTTCAACTTGACCTCTTGATTCACTTTTCATATTTGCGGTATAGGTATTTATAAAGTTATTTTTATCTTAATTAAAAGCTATCAATTCAAAAGAATTTTACTAATACAAACGGACACAACGTAAAAGAGTATAAACCACAAAACGTCCGGTCAAAGAGACAACCTGTCTGTCTGGGTAGTCCAACGAGGTTAAAGTCAACGGATAAATTCATAAATAAATGCTATGTTGCTACACATATAGTCAGGTCTTCTATAATTGGAAGAGTTCGTACGTCGTTTGCCCCGTGTATAAATATTGCTCGACATGACACAAGATATTCCCTGGAATCTTTTTCGGGTTTTTTTGCGGACAACTTTGTCATGCAAAGTAGACATTTTATATGCACGTAAACAATTCTTTCTAGTCGTCTGGAATAAAGCCCAGTCATCAAAATATCGTATCTTCATGCTGTGATAGTAAAGAAACACTACAGGGTCGGCGATCGCAAACGACACAAGCGATTCCGATTATGCTATAGTCTGACTAATCAAACCTATACTCGACCAATCCCCAACGATCGAGCGACGAATGAAATTTTTTGTGGAAACCATGCTGAGGCGATCAGAGCAATCCTAAGAGATTATTAACCTTCCAGAAGGAATTGTGTGCAGCCCATATTTGAATTCATGTCGGTTATGAACCGATAAAAGTAGTGTTATGTTAAGATGCTGTTTCATCTGAGCTTTAGTACATACAACTTTTACAGTATATTTAAATGCAAGGTTTAACGACATTTAGACAAGTAGCAACTGTAAAAAAAATGTTTTATCCTTCTAGCAGTATCTTTACTGATACACCAAATCTCGTTCCCAGAGCCCACGTTCCCCTTACCCAGCGGGCGGGAAACGAGAGGTTCTGGGATAATCCGTTCACGCCATCACAGGATTCTTGTTATCCGGAAGAAGAGTTATATAGAGTTCACTGTGTTCATCTGCCAATGAAATATCGATGTGAAACAGATTATCCCAGAGTCTCTCGTTTCCCGGGTGGGAAGTGGACCGACACCCAATGATGTTGTCTTCGTATTTCTTTAGATCTGAACTAATTCATTAGTTCATTAGACTAATTAAAGTCTTTTAATCCGTAAAAACTTAATCCATTGCAAACATGCCCATGGGTAAGCGGTAATCTTATGTATTTTACTCGTGGGCTAACGCCAGACGATTTTTAATTACTCGTCACAGGGCGAAAGGGCTAATTTTTTTGTCACCTCATGATCCTATCTGTATCCTGTATGCCTACTACAATCTACAATTAATAACAAAGTTACACCGTGTATATTTACAAGATACACTTATATATTTATCATTCACTCTCTAATGATGTCGCGTATAAGTATAACCAACGTAGCATTAGAACCTTTATAATAATTTAAGTGGGTTTTTAAAGTTTTCGCCAGGTTCATCAACTGCTCACATAATTGTAATAAATATCATTTTGTCCCTTTTTTCCCAGACTTTTTAAGTTAAATATATGACTCACCGGATTAATAGATTACAGTAGTCTTTTGTGCAGACTGTCTGGAAGCATTAGCAACTCACGCCACGCCAACTAACGCCCCTTTAAGATTAAATACTACTGGTTTAATCATATATACACTAGCCGAAAAAATGAAAAAAGAAAAGATTACCAGTACTTGTAAACAAAGACGAGTTTGTAATTATCTATACATGCCTTACAAGGTGACTGTGGAAACCGTTTTCACCAGATAGCAATGTGTATAATTGAGGTAAAAAGTCAACAAAAAGCAAGGTTTAATCAAATTTGTCAGATTGAATTCAAAAAGAAATTCAACAGGACAGGAATTAAATCCAAAGTTTTACCATATTCGCGTCAGCGATTTCGTACCAGGAACATAACAAATGACTATGAAATAGAAAACATTTTCGTGTTTCCATAGTTTCCGAAATATTCTATAAACAGTACATGATTCACAAGTGTCATAATGACGAGTGACTCTTGAATAAACACCTCGTCCGCAAACCATCTATACACACTACATGTATATACAATATATACGTTTTCGTTTGAAAACGCATTTTCTTTTACGGTTAGGCCTACCGTCCATACGCATAAACGACAAAAATTAAAGTAAAAAAACAACAGATGCTAATTAATCACAGCGTCATAGATTTATAACGCGAGTGAAAACGTGCGCGCATGCTCTGTTGCTACAAATCTACTTTCGGTTGCGTTGTTGATGGCGGATTGCGGAATCTTACCCCCCCCCCCCTGACAAGTAAAATCGTCTGGCGTTAGCCAAAGTAAAATAACAGTCGCCTGCAGCAGTGAAAGCGTTAAGGTCCCACATACAGTGGAACCCCGTTATTACGACCACTTTTTCTGGCCTGAATGCATTCTAAGTACTGCAATTCCACCCCGTTAATACAACCAACTCGTTATTACGACCACTTTTGCTGGCCTGAATGCATTGTAAATACTGTAATACCACCCCGTTAATACGACCACCCTGTTACTACGACCACTTTTTTTTGGCCCGACGGCGGTCGTATTAACGAGGTTCCACTCCATGTATACAGTTCGCGCGGCGTGGATTAAAAGTTCTATTTATACGAATGCGGTGTTTCTTTGACGTTACGTGTAATAAGTACAGTACTTATTGATATGGCGGTATCATCAGCCAGATATCAATGAGTAAAGTTTTAGTTTTGGCATTCATACTACAAGCGCATCAACGAAACACTAAACGGCTATTAGTATAGTGGGTATCATGAAACCATGCCAGTTCGGCCCAACAACCATGTAACAAATAAAAACATAATAATGCACCATAATCCCGTTAATCCTCCGTGTTGTAGTATGAGGGTAGTATATGTAGCCAATACATGTGGAATTTACGAAACAGAACAAAAATGCTCAAAAAGAAGCAAACTTTGTTTCATAGAAACATATCACATGTTATTTATTCCAGGGAAACAAAAAAACTTATCAAACGTAACAAATTCCTTCTAGACATGTAGTTACGGCTATAGAATAAACACATATTAATCTATTATAAGTTAACGTCAAAGATACGCCACATGATAAATAGTCTCCACGCCTTAGTCTCCATGCCTATGACAGGTACAAAATAGGGACTTAAAATTTACGACAACGCCTTCAAAAGAAAAGAACAGAATTATAGATTGATTGCAAAACTCCCTGGAAGCGAGGCTTTTCAGTGGTTAATACTGTTGATGCACGTTGCTTTATTGGTCGTTGTTATAATACACCAATAATAACGGCCAATAAACTAACGTGTATCAGGCCCTAGAAACTGTAACCACCGAAAAGCCTCGCTTCCAGGGAGTTTTGCAACCGGTCTATTAATGAAAAGAAAGAGAATGAATAACTTGTCAGGCTCCAAAAATATTTCAACATCGTCCTCGTTCCGTAAACAACGCTACTAGCTCTGAGTATTTTCACGTGAACAGCTGCATGAAAACTGGGAGCAGCTGCTCGTTAATGTTACATTCAGCTCAAACCCTACAATTTACGTTTTAGTACAACTGGAGTCTGGAGCGTCTTGAAAGTCATAAAACAAGCTTGAAACATCAAATACGTTAGTCAGTGTACTGTGGCTTAATAATATATGGTTAAATTCAGTGAGAACGATAATGTAAATTAGTCGTAGTGAAAATTACTACAGCTACTACAGCATATTGTTTGGAGAAAACCTAATCAACTACTGTAAGGCACTTTCTACTTAAACTAAGTAAGAAAGAAAATATATTATGGCATTGGAACCAAAGCTAAAATTTGTTGAACCACAATTTAAATTGCATTTGATCAAGCTATTAAAATTTCCACTTGTTTGGCCATGTTGGCAGACAAGGTTGCCAAAATATTTTATTCCATCCGCTATATACATACCATACAAGATTAGCAACTTGTAATGCTATGCAAATTTGAAATGAAGCCTGGGCAAAGTATTCATATTTAAATTATCTACAATAGATCGCTTTTATCTGATGTCACGGCGGCCATATTGGTGTATCGAAACAATGAAATGACAGTCATATTGGTGTACCATCTTCATCCTATGGGAATTAGCTCTATTCTTATTTAAAAAAATCGTATTGTTTCACCACCCCAATGGGTGGTCACGTGAGTGAAACGATCCATATTCAGACATCAAGCAAAATATTAATTAATTAGATATTAATTTATTAATTAAGGATGGGGTAGCAATTGGGACGTTAGTCCTGTACACCCAATCCTCTGCCTTCTAGTTATATATGCTGTAATTTGTTGATGTATGTGTATTTCGTTTTTGTGGCAAAATTCATTAAACTAAACTAAAATAAGATATCCACAAACAGATATTTTTTTAAGAAATTTAAGTCTGAACATGTGTAGTAGCCTCACCACTACAGTAGCTTGATCACCAATGTTTTTAAGATGTCAATTATGCTTTTTTAAATCATTAATTATTGCATTATATTTTTACTGATTTGGACTGTATCATTACAGTAGTAATATTATGAATTTTAATAGCATGATCATTATATTGCTATGCTTGGATATATGCATAGCATGACCAGTTGATATACCTATACTGTAGCTTCATCACTGGTGAATGATTATAAAGTCTGATGCAAATACAAGAGTGAGCTGAGAATGAAATTTATGTGAAGCCAATTAAGCCATACCAGTGTAGGTGAACTCACGTACTGCATGGGCTTATATGAATTACGATTATAAGCACTTTCGAATTTTCTTAAAATTGCTCAAATGTTTCATGTTTGCAATTTAACAAATCGCCTCCAATTTCTATTTCTTTTATGAAATAATACTAGGAAAAAGATATTCAAATTTTGGAACAATCAGTTGCATAAGAAGCAAGTTTATGTTGGAAGGGCACAGCTTCAAAAGGACTTTGTTTGGAAAAGAGCCTCAAAAGGACACAGGTCAGATGCACATGTTTTTAATATTGGAAAAAGGGCACTTTTCTCTTGTAAAAAGAGAACTTTACGACAATGTCGAGGGGTGGGACGTTCTCTTTCTGCCACCTACCCCTGCCCCCCACCTGCCCAATTTTGAAGGTGTTTTTGGAGCCAGGATTCACTAAAAACTTGTTTAATTATGATAATTAAAAATAGGTATGCAGTGCGTACATGTGTCTACAGCATGCTGATAACTTCAAAATTCCTTGACTGCAAGAGACCTCATACTATTGTTATTTCCGCTACAATAACACAATATGCACGAAAGATAAAGAGAACATAATTTTATTAGTAAGAAAACTGAAAACAAGAAATGCTTACTGCAGCACCAGTACTTAATGTTTTAATCATAAAACACAAGTGCTTTAGGAGTAACTTATGCGCTTAATGTAAAATGTGCTTCTCAATACTTCTGAAATAAACATCTAATTATAGTTCACTTTGTTTGGTACTTTGATAATCCATATTGCACATTCGTGCACAGTATTTGTGTTAATAAAATATCACAAAAATAGTAAGTGAATAAAAAATGTCATGCACAGATATAAGATAATGTATACACTGCTAACAAGACTTCAGTTGATATTTACAACACACAAGAACAGGAAGTACTCAACCTGCACTCCTGTAAAATGTATCAGATTACATTTATTCCTTTCATTTTAAAAGTTTTAAAAGGTAAAATTATATTCTTAGGGGAATGTACACAAAGTAATTTTAAAATATTTTACCAAATTTTCTATACTATTGATGGAATGCACGTTCTCGATAAACAAGGCATTTCGCACAAGCCTCTTAAGTAAGAGTCAAAACTTTTGAATACTTATGGGAAATGTCTACTCTAAATATTGTAACAGTATAGCTATTAAACACTAACAGTATTAAGCAAACAGCTATTTGTAATTTAACAAAAAAAAAATATATATTTGATTATTAGCAGTCACAAATACATCACCACAAAATGACTCGTGAACCATATAATTTGTAATTCATAAATTTTATTTAGCACAACATTTGTGTACACCAAACCACATTTCTACTTCCATGGCAAATAAAATATGCTATTAAGATGAAACATAAACAGCATTTCATTTCGATGACATGAATCTTCTCTTGCTTTCAAGAAGTTGTTTACATGTATTAAAGACCATTCTAGATCTATAAAGCTCCGTTGAGACACCCATATTTGACTTGGTTCAATAATACCAGTACAATGGCTTAGTTCAACAACAATACCTTGAAGTTTCCAAAAATTTCTGATGTAATTGTGCATAGTCTTCACGCAAAATAACGCATTAATTAACGCCTGACTGGCAGAGTGTTGCTCAGCCTGACCAAACTATAAACGCCTTATTTCCAAACCCCAAGACAAAATGTGAAGCATACATGAAGTACATGTAGTCACCTACGGTACTTGACAAAACATCCCAGTAGATGCAAAAAGGATAAGGGGTTTATCTCCTGGGTGAGGGTGAGCACAAAATCCACATGGTAGAATAGAATAGAAGTAGAATATGAGCTATTAAAGCTCTTTCAATATACGATTGGGAGAATTACACTACATTACATTACATTACATTACATTACATTTACATTACATTACATGGTCAGCCGCTCAGACACTCATTGATTTAACAACTGGTACATCAACCTCGTACCCAGGGCATTTTGCCTCCACGCCGGGAGGTCGGCGAAAATGGCCCTGGCATCGCCTGGTCGATTCTATAATCTGATTGGCCAGTTTAAGAACTCGATTAATTCAGATAGAGTGTAATTTATTTATGAAAATTTGAATAATTGTGATAGACCGACTCTGCGAAGTTTACCCAAAGAATGGAAACGATTAACGATAGCTTTGGTTAAAGTCAAGAACAACATTAGATATATGTTTGTTCATGACATTTACATGTATCCTGGATAATCGTGGGAGTATGAAGAATAACGCTAGCCAGTTGCTTTTATGATAAAGGTTCACATGAGTGAGTCGGCAGAGCGTTAAATATTTCTCATTTATTATTCATGTATACGTACTATACAAAAACAAAACACAAAGACCGCATAAATTTTCTTGCCATAACACCCCAAAATTCTGGGTGTCACATGACCAGCCGATGCCAGGGCCATTTTCGCCGACCTCGCAACGTGGAGGCAAAATGCCCTGGGTACGAGGTTGCTGGTACATATATAAGTGATAGTTAAAATATGAGTGGCCGATCTTTATGGGCATTTACAGTCAGAAAAGGCTCAATTTGAGGCACTAGTACTAGGTACTTGATAAAACCTTGATGTTTTATTAATCATTTAATGATTATCATTATCAATGTTTTATCTGTAGTTAAAGATACAGATTAAACATTCATTTCTTTTGAATTTTCTTCATGAATTATTAAGGAATTTGATAACATCAGTTAAAATCAAGGTGCTCATTTGTATTGAAATCATACAAAAATTTGTAGTGCCAGACTGTGGTTGGACTTGTTGATATAAATCCAAAATTGGACATTCAGAGTAACAGCCACTTGACAACTGATTAATTTCATTCTGACCCTGACCATTTCTAGACTTTCCATGTTTCCAGTTATTTTATATAAGTACATATAAGTAAAGTTTTCTTGCATAATTTAGCATATAGGTTTTCACGTACAATATTGAAACAATATATTTCCATTCATTTGATATGTAAAAGTGACAAAAAGTTGAAAGAAACAATTCATTTTAGCTAGGTTTACATCACGAAATCTTGTCAATACTCAATTCTTCGTTTGCACATGACGTCACAGCGATCGAAAAAGGCGGAACTCGGCCATGTTGGAGGATAAACAAATCACGCTGTGGGTCACGCGTAGTTGAATTCCCATTTCTTATATTTCCATAACCGGTATTATATTTCAATAATTCATCGTATTAATTATGCCAACTCTTTGTGCTGTTTATGGATGTGGTCATAATAGTATTCGCGAGAACGGAAAATATAGTTTTTTTAGAATACCTACGATTATTACGCATCAAGGAGACGATACGTGGAGGCTGAGCGAAGAAAGCAATGGCTAACAAACATAAACAGGGCAGATCTAAATGAGGAAAAAACTAAGCTGACACGTGTATGCAGCATTCATTTTCTTTCAGGTACTGTATTATATAATTTGTCTTTCACAAATATTATGTGAAGTGTTTGGAGTCGTTGCCGTTCACCTAAATATCGATACACAGATTGTTTACATGCTTTTTCTAGGAAAGCCAGCAGACTTGTATGATTGTCTCAACATAGATTGGGCTCCCACACAGAACATGGGACATTCTAAAGTTAAAAACACGTCTGCTGCTGTTTCCCGTGCTGCTAGGGCAGCAAAACGAGGCCATAAACGGAAGATTGAAGAAGTTGCCCGAGTTGAGGCTGAAGTCGCGGATTCATTGATAAATTTGGGGAATGTTGACTTAACTGAAAAAATCGCTGAGCCGAGTAAGTACACGTTCAGGAATACATTGTCATTGTCCCACGTCTCAGGGATATCTTCATATCGACTACCGAGTAAAGTCTATCATGCCTAGATCGAACTCTGAATTTGCAGGGCAAATAATTTTCACGTCATTTTTACAATTTTGTAAAGCAATAAAGAATTAGTTGATACTGAATTAACTTTTTCTTCTGCACTATTAAACAGTTCCACATGATGTTGTGACAGAAAACGAAAAAGAATGTCAAACCACTCTCACGATGAAGGACATGGAGATGCAGGAGCTTTATTTGAAAAATGCCACATCAGAACTGAGTGACTTAAAAATAAGGCTTCTTGGTATAGAGCTGGGAAAAGCAGGGTTTGAAAATAATGATGAGAAAACTAAGTTTTATACTGGTATACCCAATTTTATTATTCTCATGCATGTTTTTGATTTAGTAGCACCGGATATCAAGTCCGCAGGACGTAATGCTCTCTCTCAGTTCCAAGAGTTTTTGTTAGTTTTAATGAAAATAAAACTTAATTTACCTCTTCAAGATTTGGGTTATAGGTTTGGCATATCTGTATCAACTGTTAGTAGGATATTCAGTAAATGGATAGATCAACTTAGCATTCGCCTGCAGTTTCTTATACATTGGCCAGACCGCGAAGAACTGAGAAGCACAATGCCATCAGTCTTCAAACAAAATTTTAAAGATAAAGTAGTGGTCATTATTGACTGCTTTGAGGTATTTATTGAACGACCATCTAGCCTGATAGCCAGAGCAATGACATGGTCAAACTATAAACACCATAACACTATAATTCCAAATCTGGGGTAATTCGCTCAATGTGCATGTCTCTCTGTGTCCATACTACAAAGTCACAAAACTCAACTTCACAAATATATATCTGTGCCTGAATTTGGTAGTAATAGGCATGTTTTTTGTCCAAATGTAGTCCATCCTGATCTCTGATTAGACAGAAGTTCTTTTGTTTGGTAGCTTCATATATCATTCTATCTCTGTGTATGTATGGGCATTTAATTTCGCATACACCTCTACCACAGCAATTACACTGAACAATTCCATCTGGTGATGCACCAAGGAAAGGCCACTTAATATTTACATGAAGGCCACTGTCTGAGACAGTTAGACATTCATGATGTTTGTTGTTTTTTGTCCAGTATGATTCACGTGCATGGGCTTCCTTTGCACATCCCCACCTGGTTGCAGCATTAGAGAACTTGTGTGCTTCTAGCCTTCTGGGTAACAGATACTTAAGATTAAACTTTTTTATGGTTTATCAGGGTTTGTGTGACAAGACAACTTTAAACGTGAAGCAGTTATACGTCCACTGCGTTGAGCAAACCATACTTTGGACAAGGCTTGTTCCCTAGTGGCTGATTCAATACACTTGCATTCCTCCAAAGTTAGGTGAACAACAATTCCATCACATTTTTGTAATAAGTCTGGGTAATCAAGGCTTTCATACATGGTGTTATTGTTTCAGGTAAAGGTTTGGGTAGATTAGCATTTTCTTTTGGTATATAAGCAGTGTTATATGGTTTTAACAATGAAAGAATTACTGGCTTTGTCTTTGGTGATGAAGTTGAAAAGTTTTTGAAGAATGCTTGCTGTTCCTGACATGATCATGATGGAGCACTAATGTTTTTACTAGATACTGCAGGAGTTGGGTGACAGGCACTTGGGGTTACTTGGTGTTCTAACAAGAGGTTATGTTTCCTCTTTGCCGATGTAAAATCCATTTCACAAACAGGCATCTAGGGAATTTGTTTCATGTATGAAGGCATAAGCCACTTACTCTTCTCTCCTGTACATGTAGTTGAGCTCCTCATCCTCACACCAGCCTCAACTGCAAAAAGTAGGGCTCAAACATGCGAACATCCTTCGCACAACCCAGTCATGCAATTGCAATGCGCAGCTATGACGTTTCCATCGTTTTCCGCAATAAACCAGGTTTTTAAAGAGGTACCAAATAGTTGACTATATCGGGGTACTCAACGTTGGGAAACAACGTGATATCTTCACTGTAGTCAGATTTCTTTAATTGGTAAGGATCAAATGCACAAAGATTAACTTTCTCCTTGTAGCGGACTTTAACCGCATCGTCCAAAGTCGCATAATATTCCGAATATTGAATGTTTCGCTCGGTATCACCACAAGACGTCGCCATGTTGGGTCTTTGTATATCCTCCAACATGGCGGCAAGCTATGACGTAACCTATTTTTGTCACGTGATTGCAAACGAAGAATAGCAAGCGTAATTTTGACATGTGTTTGCAGTTCAAACTTCGTATTTATAAACGAACAGAGGAAAAACAATTTAACAGTCTTATACCAATAGTTACCTTTAATAATTTCCATTCTAACCATTTTGTAGCTGTTTTTGTTTTCTGTAGAAATTTTACTGCTTCGCCTAAAATAAAATGTTCAATTTCTTCTGTCACTTGCCCACTCGATTATAATTTCGGCGCCATTGTTGCCTAACAGGACAACCACTGGCTCTAATGATCATTGCTCGTGACATACTACGCATTTTGTCATTGGTCAATTTCGTTAAAAGAAGGCTTTTCATTGGTTTATCGCCAGAGGTTTTGATCTAATGAAATTAAAGGTTTGTGATAGAAACTTGTAAATTTAATTTTAATACTAATAATATAGAGGGCAACATTACTCGAATATGATTGGCTAATGAAGAGGGCATTTTTTTGTAATTCAGGGCAAAATTACTTGCACTTGATTGGTTCCTTGATCAACAGTTCTTGCATGTGATTGGTCGACATTTTCTGGACATAATATAGCTCCTGAATAATTTTGCCCGCTATATTATTAACACCTAATCGCATGAGTTCTCGTAAAATTAAGGTTGAATTTCACTCGTGTTTTCAAAATCTTACAAATTACCTTCGTCGCTTCGCGAATCGGGAAATTTTGTAAAATTTTGAAAACACTCGTGAAATTAAACCGTAATTTTCCTCGGCACCATGCGATTACCTATACTAATGGACCTTATTTCCGCGTGAAGTGGTGGATAACGCGTTGAGAGATTTGATTGGCTCTCGCAAATCTTTGGACATCCAAAACTTCGGACAAACATAGGACATTAGCTAATCGGAAAAAAGAAAGAACACGTTTTGTCAAAAAGAACGATCACGTGCACGTGATCAATTAATTCACTTCATGCGGAAAGGTCTATTGCGTTTAAGAGATGTTTAGATGTTTTTCTTAAGCCGTATACATGATATAAACATAGATAATGAAGAGGAACTGGATAGGAAACTTACGAAATCGGAAACGATGTTTGGACAACTTGCTATGGTAATTATACACATACAAGCGCCTAATACACCTAACGGGCGGTCCTACATGGCTAAAATCAGACACTGCTAAACTTTAAAGTGATATTACATGCACTCTTGTTTAATTTCAGCAATAGCTGATCCTGGTAATGTGCGACCACCCGTTAAGTGCATTAGCTACTTATAAGTGTACATCCCAAAACATGGCCCTGTTTAGACGGGCATTTGCCATGCGGCTTTGCGCACGCGCACTTTCTAATTTTGGTCGGTGTCATTTTGCATTGCGAAATCTAATAAGAGAAGATTTTAATAAAACTGTAGAAAATGAAGTGCGTTTAAAACCTGAGAAAGTAGCGCACAAGCGTGTAGGAAAGGTGGAGAAGACAAAATTTCATCCTATTGAGGTTAGTACGGGCCATATTGCCTATTTCAGTGTTTGTTGTTGAGATATATCGTTAAAAGAACGAAGCAATTTAGGCATGCAAATACAAAGCTCCAGCTAATATTTGCTTATTAACAAGTCAATTGAACGTCATTATACATGCAAACTTCTTGATAATGGTGAACCTACTTGTTTATTGAAACATCAAAAAAGGTTCCCACTCCCATACGATTGTTGATGGTTATATTCTTGTTTCTTGTCCTCTTTTTACCCATCCTCACTGGCCGCATCAACGAGTACAGAGAGTAATCAGAGAGTACAAACCCCGCAAGCATCCAATGCCATACAAATGCCGAAGTCGTAGTCATTGCGCATCAAGTTATATTTTTCAAATGCTTGGCTCCCTGGCAAGAATTGCGCCAAAATTCACCGTTTTTCCACCAAAATGATCACAAGAACCCAGGCTTTCACAATCTGTGCGTACATTTCAACATTGCGCATGGAAAAATGGTGTTTAGGCGCTCTAATGACGGTTTGCGGGCGTCCCACCGACAATTTTGTACTAAAGTTTCGCAAAGTCATGCGACTTCATTGCCAATTGTCCCTCGATTTTTTAAACAGTTATAAAAAATAACGCCACGCAAGCGAAAGCGCGATATCTCAGGAGTATAAATCTGTGCGTACATCTTGAGAATGCTACATATATAACGAGAAATCAGGATTTTAAGAAAAAAAACTCCATGTTTTTATTGTGCGTTTGTGTAAGGTAAGCCACCTTGACATGACACCTGATACTTGCTGACCAAACGGGGGAAGTCTGCACGCAGGTTATACCATAGCAAGTTGTGCAAATATTAATATCGTTTCCGGTTTCATATAAGTTTCCTATCCAGTTCCCCTTCCATTATCTATGATATAAATCAGTTTATAAGCAAAAGGCCAGACAAAATCAAGGTCAAAGTGCCTTTACTCTTTACTTTAGTCTTTTATATGGTGTCCTGGGATGCTCATATTTTCCTCGATCTCATGGCGTAAAAATATAATAGAGCTATGGACAGGAAGAAGAAGAAATGCGCTCGGTACCGTAAGGCTTTACAAATAGCAAATCTTGATAAGTTTTACAAAGTACAATAGACCATTTTAATAATGGCCACCAGTTTAAATATTCTTTTATGTCAGTTATGAAGCAAAGATTATCTTGAATTGCAGACACACAAACGAGGCCAGAAAGGCTTATTAAGATGCACATAAAAGAATATTCAAATTAGTCGCTATTATGAAAGTGGTCTATAATTACAAGGCTTTTATCTTCTTGACGATTTTACTGAGTAATGCTCAATATGCTCATGCAGCGTCCGGCGCACTGATCTCAATATAACTGGATTGCTCATCCGGTTCCAAAAATGAAGCCAGACAGTGAAGATGACGAATTTGGAATACCAAAATGGCCGCCACGGAAAACTGTATGTTTTCGTAGCACGAAAAGCCGAAACGAAAAAAGCCACATTAAAAATATTTTTGCTATTGGTATCAAACAAAGAACAGTATAAAAGGTTTAGAAGCTTAGTTTTTGCATTTGTTGGTATTATTTAGCAGTAAAACGTGTTATTTTGTAGTTTTTTTATGCTCTGACTGGTAATCGATAAACTTGCCTATATCACAAAACTCGTAAAAACCCAACGAAATCAATCAATATAACTTCATTATAAAACTATCTATATATCTTTGGTATTAAAGCATAAGTCTTTACAAAGCCTTGGAGTATATAGTGGACAATTTCGGACTGTATTTGCTTGTATTTCCCTTCTGTTTTTTTCGGTAGTAACAGTAAATTGTTTTACGGCTTTTCCGACTCCATCCGGTAAACTCTTACTACTCTTAAGCTCGCAAGGTACACTGGACCTGGAGTTCAAGCCCCTCTCCAAAAAAAAGCCCTAAGCCCCCCCCCCCAATACGAGAGCCTGAGCAATCCATGATGAGTTGATGACAGATTGACACTAAGGTTTGCGTGATAACACGTATGTTAATTATTAATTTTTATCCTGCATTCTTCGATCGTGATATTGCATCATTTTTATCATACTACAATAACACGCATCAATGCATGATATAATTTGATCTTAAAAAAATGCAACACGTGAATGCTATTTTTTATTAATTTCCAAACTAGTACAAGTTGCAGTATCGATAGGGTGACTTGTCTTAACAAATTTAATCAAACGTCAGTAAATGTTTCGATTCGGCTAAATGCAGGTCGTTAATTGGCCAAACGTCAGTAAATGTTTCGATTCGGCTAAATGCAGGTCGTTGGCGTTGCATCACGCTTTAGTTAATTTTATCCGGTTGTGTCCGTGAGTTTGCGGGGACGCCGGACCACTTACTAGCTCACACTTGCGCTTCAAATAAAGTTTCATAAGCGCAGATTAAAATTATGATACATCAGGATCTTTATTTGTGAAAACGTATGTCGTCCTTTATCCAGCAATATTCTGATCTGATCTGTTTAAACGCAAAACACATAAATTATGTCAAATATTAACCTGTGCATGATGATTAATTTTTTTAGTTCGAAGTTAGCGGTGCTGGCAAGATATATTATATCTCTTATTTCTTCATATTTGTCTTCAAAAAGATCTTTAATTAGGGTACCCTCCTGTTCACATCAACTGTAAACATTTAACGAAAGGATAATAGGTTTCTAAAACGTCCCAATTCCCAACGTACTGAAATATCATGTAATATAATCAGTATACACTCTGCATGACTCTGCTGCATGCATAAGTGATACACGATAAAACGAATAGTCAAAGTGAAATGGGATACGTAAAATATGCAAACTGATACTTGTGACTTGTTAAACAGCGAAACAATTATGGATTATCATCGCTTTGGGCAATTTATTTAATTACTAACCTGTTTGTTTCCAATCAATTTTATTCAAAGAAGCAAAACCTTCTTTTATGGTTAGCACCAGCTAACCACAAACATATTGTTGAATAATTATTTATGGTACACAAGACTCCAAACGTCGGTTTATTTCATAAAATGTGTACGACTGCTTTGTTGTGTTCAAGAGTAAAGAAAGACTTTGGTTCGGTCAGAACAAAGAATGGTTTTGAATGTGTACATTACAAATGATGGACGAATTATGAAATATTGTTTCAGTAGGTCATTAGATAAACCGCATCTTCTTAGATATTGTAACTAAGCGACTAATCGAATCACTGACACTGGCTGTTCTATATGGACGGGTCTCTGAAATTCTGATTTTCTCCTGGTCTTGTAAACATTTGGACATTTAAGTAGTACGAACGAACACTATCCACCAGATACCTTTACAGCATCACTGAATACAGTACGTTTACATGGCTAATGAGATACCAATTTCATTTAAACAGGGAAAAGCAGTATCATCTACGAATGTCATCATCGCTGCAAACAGGATCCTGGAGGATTATTACGGTAAAGCACTTGAGACAAACGGCGATAAAAATGTAAGTAGCGCACAGTCTCACAGCAAGATTTCAAGCGATCAAGCTTCTTCAAATTCAACAGTAAAAAGATTGGACAGACGGGACCGATCAACTGTGGTGCAAAATGCCTGTAATGTTTTTGACAACACGGATGCAGTATTATTTGCAGAAAATTGCCAAAGACTACACATTTCTCCAGTGACCTACACGCACCTTCAAAACATTTTACAAAGAAACGAAAGCGTTGTGAATCTTAGGAATCATGGGATAGGACCAATAGGTGCACTCACAATCATACATAAACTTATGGAAAGGGAAAACTGTGTCGTTGAACTTGACGTATCTTCAAACAAGCTTGGTGACAAAGGAACAGCAGCAGTCTGTCAATTTCTAGAGAAAAATGATTCTGTGGTTAAGGTAGATCTTTCAAGAAACGCTTTAAGGAAGCCTGGGGTTGATGCTATTGCTCATATGTTGCTTAAAAATGAAACTTTAAAGAATCTTATTTTATCACATAATGAGTTAACTGAAGAGGGTTTTGAACTCTTGGCTAGTGTACTCCAAACGGAGCAAGTCTTAGAAACACTCGATCTCAGTTCAAATTTATTTTCTCAGAAAAGTGGGTACATGTTTGGATTTCTTGTTGCCAAGAATATTTCTCTTGTAAAAATAAATGTTTCTTGTAATCGTATTGGAGACGAAGGTGTTCGGGATCTCGTTCCTGGATTAATTCACAATCGCACAATCCGGAGCTTGGACCTATCATGGAACGACATTGCGGACGAAGGAGCTATGTGGATGAGTGAAATGATAACTTCCAATAGCGTCTTACAAGATTTAAATTTGAGTTACAACCGTATTACAAGTAAAGGCGTGAGTTACATAGCTAACAGTTTAGCCCTCAACGCTACTTTAAAAGTCTTAAAATTAAGTGGAAATAGTTTGACCTCTGAAGATGCTGTCTTGTTACTGCAGTCCATTTTGAAGAATTCTTCCATGAAACTAAGACATTTGTATCTTGGGGAGGTAACTATTTGCGCAGAATTTCAACGTTTGCTCCAGGATGTTCGCAATATACATAAACATTTTATGGTTTGGGGAATGGTTGGCGCTGCTGGACAACCTATCAAATTGACATCACGAAGCAATGCCATGGAGGCTTTAGAAGAATATTTTATACAAAACAAACTTGATCCAATCACCACTTTCCACGAATAATATTAATTTATAGCGCCTGCATGTATTTTGGTAAGCGGGTTTACTTGATGTAGCTCTGCACAAATGTATTATTTTAAGATTAAATTTAGGATTAGAATTAACATTAGGGTTTGGGGTAATAAAAATTTATCTGTAAAGTACCCACCAGTCACATTGGACAAAACTTGTTTACTTCTGGTTTCGTGATTAAAAAAATGTTATGGTTTTAACTAGATTGTTCGATTTGATAAATTTCTTCGAGGTTAAGATCTATGGGTTAAAGCGCGACGACTGCATGTCGTACGTTAATCCTCCAGCTTCACGAACCGGTTCACTTAGCGTCGGATTCCGAAACCTACTCTCTCACTGGTCATGCAGTTAACAGCCAAAAATTGTTCCTTAAACTTCTTTTATTATTAAACTAAACTATATTCATACTGGATAATTCTATCAGTTATATCTATCTGTTATCCCTAGAGGTCCATATGCAGTAAGGGCCATCCTTGGCATCCCTCATTGCATGGCTCAGTGTTGCTATACAAGAGGAAACCGGAGTACTGGGACAAAACCTGTGGTGTTTGGTAGAGTCAAACTGGAAGCAGTCTTGTCACAATGCATGCGGCCAAGGTGAAATTTTCAATCAGATAACTGCTGAGAGCAGGAATCGAACCCGGGTCGCAGAGGTGAAACTGGCGCTAACCACTGTGCCGCCAACATCCGTGATTTTATTCTTTTACTGTATTATTATTTTATTCTCCGCTAAGCACTGTGCAGCAACACCCGATATTTTATTCTTATTATGATTTTATTCTTCGCTAAGCACTGTGCCCCGTATTTTATTCTGTCTGGCGCTTTATAGCTGGGTGTTCAAATGCCGGATTACTAATTACTATCAATACTCTGAGTATAACGCTATGCAGGGTGTTTTATTCGAACTCTAGACGATGCGATTCAGTACTTGTCAAGGGCGATTAAGAGGTAAAACACTTGGGAATCAGTCAGTTCACGACGTACTTGAAATATATCGGATTAAATACATTGTAGAATTAATTTTCGGATAAAATACATTATAGAATTATTTACAACTACAATCTTTAAAAACTTTACGTATGTTTGTAATGATATTTTTGCTATATAAACCTTATATTTCTTCATATCCAAGCTAATGTAATATGGGAGCTCGCGGACTATTTTATTGGAGAAAATATTCTGCTAACGAAGTCCATTCTACTATATAATTAAATTAGCAGACACAAGTTGGGGTCTATTGCTGCGTTGGTCTATCATTATTGATGCTTAGGCGTGTCATGATAATAAAATAATAACTTTTACCTGCAGGTGTCTGTGAATAGCATGACCTGCATGAAAAGCCTAGCGTGCGTGGGATGTAGGAGTATTTACTGTATGTATCAAATTTTTAAAATTGTTTCTCAGAACCCCCCATGCAACTATTTGTCAACATAATCATATTAAAGAATGGAAGCAAAAGTTCTCATGCATAATGACAATGAAGCTAAGAACAATTCCAAAAGCTAAAGTAATAATATGGAAGTTCCTCAGTGGGAAGTGTATATATAACGTCATCCACGGTGATGGGAGATTCAGTAGGTCAGTCTCCCGGAGTTTTGGGCTTTATAACATTTGCCACACGAAGTTCCTCAATTTTCTCAAACATGTGATGCCAGCTGATAACCTTTTAAGTTTAGCTAAGCAGATCACTGATGTGTGAGTAAGTAAGTTTATTTTCTTCACAGTCGGAACAGTGTGGTTCTATCACCAGTATGAATAGATGATTCACTGACACGTCCCTGCTTCTCACGGAAGTTCTCTATCGGTAACTGCATGACATGAGGGTTGATTTAATTAATTCCTTGACTTGATCCAAGTGTAAAGGCCTGGCCAAACGCTTTCAACATTTCATTCAACATCGTTCAACATTGTTGAATTCAACCGTGATTCAACATCTTGAAAGCGTTTGGCCACCCTGTTGAATGATGTTGAATGGTGTTGAATGATGTTGAACGAAATTTGAACATGTTCAAATTTTCGTTCAACATGCGTTCAACAATGTTGAACGATGTTGCATGAAATGTTGAATGCGTTTGGCCAGGCCTTAACAATTAACAGGCGAATTACATCTGGGAAAATATGCTAAACAATTAGTAATTAAAGTATTAAACGAATAGCGAGAACTGCTCAAAATAATGTTTTTGTGTCCATTTCTCGACTAAATCCCAGCTAGTTTATTCCAGACAAGATTGTTGGTTTCTTTTTATTACGTGTAAAGATATCAGCATGGTGATAATTATAATTTTGTTTTGACTGCTTGATAATTAAGGCCTGCGCTAAACGTCGCACAATAGACGAATTTAATTCAGACGAATTTAATTGCCGAGACGAATTTAATTTCGTGTGTCGAATTTAATCGAGTTATCGTCTATTGTGCGACGTTTAGCGCAGGCCTAATTTGTTTAAAGAAGAATACACGTAGATCATTGTGGTTTGTAAATAAAGCGTTCATGTTGTCAGGAAGGACCTGACTCATGTTTGTAATGTTTTTTTAGATTAACTCTTTAGGCCCGTTTTAGGCCCGCTGCGGGTTCCGATTATACTGATTAACGTTTTTCTATCTCGCAAGTCGCAATAGACACTTCAACCCAAACCGATAGCCATGTTCACATCAAGTTCGATCTTTGCCCATAAATGGCTGCCAATTTAATATTTTTTTATGTACATTTAAATTAGCCTTTCAAGCCTTGTTTGTGCTATTTAAGAATGCACGTACACTGGAACGCAATTGCAAAAGAAAAAATAACCAAAAACTCTAACACATTAATTTTGCGGGGGGAGACCCGCCACTGGTATTAATCAATATAGTCTTTTAGGCTAAGTAGTTTGATCTCTTGCATTGACTATATTTAAAGGTGACGTACAGTCCGTTCTGCGCATGACCGCAATGTGGTCCCCAAAACATGACACTGACATTCGTAGATAATTACATGAAGTACTCAGCAAAATGTAAACCGTTAGAAACAACATGGCAGAAAACCAAGCGATTCGGCGAGGATATCTCCTCGGATTTCTTCTATTTCTCCTGAAAATCTTTTGTTTTGGGTACAAGCAATGAATGGGAACCAAGAAAAGCTTACAATCTTGAATAAGGTAGTAGCAAAGATGTAAACATTAGTTTCGTACATGCGCAGAACTGACTGTACATCATCTTTAAAGAAAGTTGCAGCAGCTCCTTGCATTGAGTTTGATGAGGTCCATACAGTACATGTGCTGGGTGTCTTATCTTGTCGAGGCTCTTTCGTAATCATTGTCAGGTTTTTTCAATGTATCTGGCGAAAGTACTTCAAGGGCTGCAGAACAATGCGCTTTTTCGTAAGAAATTGTAGGACATGAGCGTTTCCTGTCTTCTCTTGGAACAATCTGGGGGAAACATTTCTGTAAAAACGGTGCAAACTTAATCGCATCTCTTCTGAAAGATCTGTTCATCGTGAAATAGATAATCGGGTTGCACATTGAATGAGCTGCAGCCAAAAATCCACAAAATGTAAAAACTGGTAGAGGAATGTGCGCTTCTTTCATATTCGTTGACAACACATAAACAATAACATATGGCGACCAGGCAAGTATGAATGTCGTTAACACTATGAAAACAATCTTGGTAGTTTTAAATTCGGTTTTGATACTACAGCTATTTTTCTTCCATGAGCGCAGCAGCTTCTTGTGACGTCTAACTTTTAAGAAAACTTTGGTATAGCAATATACCATGATTACAAGTGGAATCACAAAACACACGATAGCTAAGAGAAACAAGTAACCGCCATTTTCAGATTTACATGCTGTACTTTTTTCGGTCAGTTGATACTCTCCCCAAAACATAATCGGAAGAAGACTCATTAAAACTGAGACAGTCCACACGCCAAACATTAACCATCGGGCATGGACAGCTCGTAATCGACGAGCAGGCGGGGCAACGATCGCAAGATATCTGAAAAAAAACACACAAACATTTATTAGCCCCTTGCCAGTAAAATTACTGGAAAACATGCACTATATATATTCCATGTCTACAGCCATTTTCTCGATCGGTCTCTATTTTTTGACTGATCGATTGACACTTGAAAGTACTGCCTAAGGTACAGCCTTTAGCCTTATCTTTTAAAGTTAAGGATTTTTTATGACTGAATAAATTTTGGTTTTGTTTGCAGTGTTTTGTTTGCATAGTGGAAAATCACCATTGGCACCTCCTGCATAAAGGTGTGTTTGTTCGGGACCATTCCGGAAAAAAATAACTCGAGTAACGTTAACACTCGCGGAAGGGTTTGTTTGGGAAGTGCTATAATCTTAATCCGAAATACTCGAATAGAACCATTAAACCCTCCAGATATGACAACAGATCAAGCTATTCTATAGATATTCTATTCCTGAATAACCTTATACTGTATATACTCGTACTCAAAGTAGTAAATAACAAGATCTTACTTTATTGTTGCTTCACGGCTTGCAATATAAACCCTTCGACCCTCTCTCTTTTTTCCGATTATTATCATGTAGTTTATTATATAGATGTGAGTGTTTTACTAGAAAATCTCCGGTAACATATTTTCCATATGCTCACTATAGATGTGTGCAAATCCGATCCGAATCCGATCCGATTGTATTATTCGTTCGGATTCGGAGCAATAATATTAATTTCGGATCGCATTGGAAAAAGTTGTTTGGTAGTCTTTCGGATCAGATCACAATTACCAAATATGAAATAATTAAATTTATTTTTTTAAATTTAATTCGGTTATCTTTTGTTATTAACTGCAGATTGAGTGTTGAGTCATTGTAAAGTCCTTAATTGAAGTGGAAATGACTGACAAATTTTCTGAATTGTGGTTTATGAATGTTTCATATCGTTTGGACTTTGGATTACCATTATCCTGAAAGATCAGTTATTTAGCGCTACGTTTAACTAATTATATTTAGCTTGTATCAATTTTCATTTGATTAAAAGTTCGACATTGAGATTTGAGAACCAATGAACTCAGTCTAAGACGGCTTGCACATTTTTTAATTTATGCTGATAGTCTGCATCAAACGTTCATGTTTGCTCTAAGAAACTAAGAAGACGAAATGATTGACGTGATTGGAAGCGCATTTTATTTTACATTTTTTCGGCTTTATCAAGCTCGGATCGGATCGGTTTCGGATTGGATCGGATTTGGATTTCAAGTATAACAATTATTATTCGATTTATTTTTATCTTCCACCAATTAAAATTGGTTGAGGGACCGGCAAATAACTATTCTGCTCGCCACTGACAAATCACGATATTTCACTCAACCTCGTCCAATAATTGTTAATTAGTCGGATTGTAACCGTCCAATCCAATGCACACGTCTACTCCTAGTGAAGATTTCACTCGTGTTGAAGACAATATTTTACTCATTCGCTACGTTCATTCGTAAAATATTGTTTTCACCACTCGAAGATAAAGTCCATATCTTTGCACCAATATTTCAAAAACTCATTAATAATTCATGAGGAAAACACAAAGGAAATCAGTACCATGTCCGTGGTTTTCTACCTGATAAAACTTCTTGACGTCAGAAAGAATACTAATGAACATACAATTTTATATAAAGAATACTAATGAACGTACAATTTTATATAAAGAATACTAATGAACATAACATCCAATAACGAATCGTTTTTGAAGCCATTCAAAACACTCGCATCACGTGTTTGATCAGATCTAAAACACTCGGGCTGCGCCCTCGTGGTTTTAAATCTGATAAAACACTCCTGCTCGTGTTTTAAATATTACGTAATATCCTCTATACATTACGGGGTATTAAACTACAAAATAGCGTGGTTGATCGTATTATTACGGGGGGGGGAGATGAATTTCGATCGACTGACACGATGAGTTTGGTTGCAAATGGAAAAAAAGTATTCTCACCTCACCCTGAAAAAGACAAAACAAAACTCAAATAAAAAATCGTTAAAATTAAACCATGTCGACTGTAATGCATGCATACCTGTCAATGCCAATGACAGTCATTGTCAGTATAGAAACTGAACCAACCAAATTATTCATGAAGCCATTAATTTGACATACTGTGAAGCTCAAGATACTTTCTCCTATCAGTACAACGATTGAAAAGGGGACTAAAATTGTAGCGACTATTAGATCGATGAAAGCCAAGTTAGCTAATAGTGTATTTGTTGCTCGTTGCTTGACGTTTTTCCACTGATGATAAACGACACACAACACAATTATGTTGCCTATTAGGTCTACCACTGTAACAACGATTAACGCAGCTACAAGTGTGATGGTTGCCGCTTCAAAACCACGTGTCTTGCTTTCTTCTGATTCGTTCATTGCACCCTTTTAAAGATAAAAGAAAATAAATTAATTAATTAATTAAATAATTAATTAATAGCCATATTTCTATGCGTCAAGTTATAGAAACATGTCACGGCTAATTACCAAACACAGATTCAAGTTATTTAATATAAAGGTAGAATAGCGCCATGTTTCAAAATTGCGTGAGTAAATTTTGCCGCATTGATGGCACCAGCTTTGCATCTTCCTCGCGTTCAACTTCATAAAAATAATATTTTTAGAAAAAGCTTGCACTAAGTCGCCATTTCTTTACCCTGACTCCAAAAGTTTTCGTCTCTCTTTCTAATTCACACGGTGCATGGAGCAGGATATAGGACAGGAAGCTTCTGGTAGAAAGTGGAAAGAACCTTACTTTCATGCACTTCATGCTGTATTTGGCTGTTAATCTCAGACTAATCTAATATTAGGTTCAGTAAATCATATCACGCTATATTAATCCTGGTATGGTGAACAAATTCTGCCATAATTCTATTAAGTTAAGCGTTTGATCTATCATCTACCGCTTCTCACCATTCCTACCAGTACCGGCTGCCAGTACTATAAAATTAAGTTTGGAACCAGGGCATCATTTCTTAACTCATTTCTGTAAATAGTTCCGTATAGAACATTGGAATTTTTAATATAAAATTAACTGTTGTAAAATTCCAGATAAATTTATGTCAAGGATATCAGCGCGAGACGCCACAATCTTCAGTACGATCTGCCGATGTATTAGAGGTGAGGTGGTATTACGGGCAACATTTTTCTTCAACTTGCAACGCAACTTTGTTATTATTATTATTATTCTTTATTTAAGGAGGATAAGTTTTTCAGCAGAGCTGGTGGGGTCCTCCATTTACAGCTAAGACCTATAGGTGTTGATTTTACGGAGGGAGGAAAACCGGAGAACCCGGCGAAAAATCCTCGAAGCACAGGAGAAACCAACTAAACTCTACTCACATGAGTCCCCACCCCAAGAACGGGGCTATTCCCAGACGGTCACCCATCCAAGTACTACCCCCGTCTAACCGGACTTAACTATTGGTGAGAGGCAGCGCCCTAATAGCACATGCCACCCGTGCTCCCCGTTGCGTTGTTAAAGTAATGTGTTGTTGCACGTATTACCGAAAAGCGCTGAAAAGCGTTGTTGCACGTATTACCACCCACCTTAAACATTGTTACGCGATGATGATTTTGTTGCAAGTTGAAAAAAATTGTTGGAAAAAGTAGACTCCAGTTCTATTTGCTGCAACATGCTGAGTCAACTTGCAACAAAATCGTTGTTGCGTGACAATGTCGTTTAAGGTTGGGTGGTAATACGTGCAACAACGCTATTCAACTTGCAACGCAACAATGTTGCAGCAATTTGTTGCTCGTATTACTTCAAATAGTGTGGGAACTGCATACAGTGAACTCTCTCTAAGGCGGACACTCTCAGTACCAAATTTGGTGTCCGCCTTAGAGAGGTGTCCGCTTAGAGAGAGTTCACTGTACACGTTATTTGATTAAAACAATTATAAAATAGAAATATTTTTAAGTAGCTCTTAAGACAGTATAATGACACGTATATAACTAAGGTTGTATTATACTGTCACCAGAAAAGGAGAGCATGACATTGTATTTCTTGAAAGAAAGCATGCAACTATGCACATGCATGCATGAGCAATATTTTTCTTCCCTCATTCCTGCTCCCTGCCGATATCGTGAATCAAATTGCATAAGCAACTGATGAACTTTACATGTAAGTAATTATGTCAAAGTAGTCGGTAAACTTCTTTATTTTGTGCATTTAGCCTGTTTACTTAATATTAAATTACTCAGCTGCATTTGATTTTTTCTTTTTCTATTAATCATAATTATAACCTGATGAAATTCAGGGTTTTGTTTAGCATGTTCGGTATATTCTATACCTTTCCCATCACGGGTATTACCTAAAAACTAAGCCAATATATATATATATATATATATATATATATATTCGTAGCACTGCGGCAGTAGTGTGCCAATGAGTAATAAAAGCTCCAGAAAATTGTCAAAAATATTACATTTGCTTTTAAAAGTGCAAATCTTCAAAGGGGTTAAAAGGATTTCAAAATTAAAGATGTTTATTAAAAACCAGTCAGACATATGCCACAACCCACATTCATGTTCGTCTTACTAAATGTAAGTATGCTGCAATTAAAGAAACGAAACCAAAGATCCAGTTCATTTATCTTAAGTTTAACAAACTATATCCCCTATATAATATATAGATCAATATTAATAATAACTAATATTTATAACAAATCGTTAGACTATATTAAATACTAAATATAATGCTGTGACCAATTTACGGCCGGCAGCCAGTCCCGGTTTTGTAATTAATCGGCAAGATAATATCATCCAATATCACAAAATGCTGGTTATTTTAATTTAGTATCCTCAAGAGCATATATACTCTTGCTCCCGATCATTCATAATAACACTACATACAACTTTATTATACAAAGTACAGGTTTAAAATAAAAAAACCAAACATGCACAACATCATTCACCAATTGTAAAATCTTACTTACATACATGAAAACAAGGCACCTCGTTTATAAGGTCTTCAATTTTAATTTCTAATCGACTTCGGTTGTCTTTCGTTGGATGTACAAATCAAAGCTGAAAGTGATGCAAGGATTTATTTTCGCTTGTTATTCAAGGAGGCACTGACATACAGTCTAGCTTTTTTAGTTAAAACGCCCGAGTAAACACAGGAAATTGACATTTAATTGGGGTCTAAATTAATAACTAAACATACAAAAACATCTAAACATACAAAACAAACAGTTGCGAAAATGGCGTTTAAAAAAATGAGCAAGAATTACAATAGACTTGACGAAGAGTTGTCACAAAAGGGAACATCACCTATATCTATATACTAAGAAGGCTTCTGATTGGTTTAGATAACCTAACCCAACACATTTCCCTAACCCTAATCAGGTAAGGAGCATGGAAACGAATTGATAATCGACAATGTGATTGGTTACTTATAGCCAATCAGAAAACTCATTCATATTAGGTAAGTCTTTACTGCACGAAAGTGAACTCTCCCCGTTAAGTTAATACGTGCATGGCATTCTCGCACCCATGAGATCCTGATCAGGGCCCTGCAATTCCGTGCTCTCATTCGCGGACGAGAGTAAGCTGTAAGATACGAAAATCATATGCAAACAAACGGCCGCTTTGAACTTCATTGCGTGATATATTTAATAGTGACCAGATTCTTCGTTTGATATTTCTAATTGGGGCCGACCATTTGACTTTTGAGGGGGGGAGGGGGGGGGGGGGTGATCTTGTTTGGGCATGAATTTTTTTTCGGTACCCATATTGCTGAAGAATATTTTTTCCCCAGGACGCAACTATGTGTGAAATTTTTTTCACCATTTTAGCTTCGGCAAGATCTGTTTTTTGAGCAATTTTAGTTTAGCTTTTATCCACCAATGATACGGATAAATATAAGCAATTCTTCAGAGCTTTTATTATACGTTGCATTCAGTAAATGTGCAAGTCTGGCAGACGAAAGTAACGTGCGTCGCAATTTTATACGATGATAGTATATTTTCACCGAAGCTCGAAATTATACATTGGAATAATTTTTATGCATTTACTGGAAATTCCATGCGTCTGAAAAGCGACACATGTATCAGACACTAGTTATAGATGTTTTATTTGTGTGGGGCAGATGGATAAAACATCTGATCTGGACGCATTTAATTCGTTTTAGACATCGTTCTATATATTAATCGTAAAGGAGAATTTGTCTCGGAAATGCCATTTCCTGCATTCTGAGATGTAATTTTTAATATTCGGAGGGGTGATTTTTAAATTATTGTAGGGTTTTTGAATAAAACCCTCAGATTGTAGTACATATATAGTTTATATTTTTGGGGCACCTCGGTTTGGGCGCCCAAACCGGTGTACCAGCGTCTCAAACCCCCTCGATACGGCCCTGCTGAACAACTGCATTGAGCCAAAACTACTAAAAAAATATAAGATAAATTTAATAGATAAATTTAAACAAAATAACAGTTATTATAATACTGTTTATCGTTTAAGAGATGAATGTATTGAGACCATCCTACATGTTTACTTTTTTAAAAAAATAAACTATTAACGTTCAACTTTGTTTTTGAAAAGTGATACAATTTTTTTCTTGCTCAAACTTGATGTAGGATATTTTTTTCTCTTTGTGATTCAACGCATGCATTTCCCCCCGTCCTAAACCACCTTGCAGGATTTTTTTCTCTGAAACCACCCAACCCCCCCCCCCCCCTCCCCTTCAAAAGTCAAATGGTCGGTCCTTTAGCATGTACCATTTCGAATAATATTGCAAGTAACCCCTTGTGAGAAACTTATTGCAAAAAAATCAAAATCAGTCGTAGACGAGGAAAACAATTTTCTCAGCCCAATTGGTAATAATGGTTTCTAGTAATCTAGTTTTACTGGTTCATTTCACAAAATTAGCTAATTCAGCCACATTGACCACATTGGTTTCTCCATTTTTGGATGACCTCAGAAAATTCGCTCCAGGGTTATTATTGCTTCGTGGGTAAAGTGCACGTGAACACGGTATCAGCTCCATCAAGTCATTTCTGAATGTTCTATTCATCATAAAGTAAATGATAGGATTGAACACGGAATGTGCTGCTGCTAAACATCCACTGAATAAAAAAATGGCCGGAGAAATATCCTTTCCTTTCCCTCCACTAGTTGAGAGAATGTAGACGATGACAAATGGCAACCAGCAAATAACAAACGTTGCTAGCACAGTGAAGACAATTTTGGCTGTTTTGAGCTCTGTCTTGAGGTTTGCATTTGACGCATTCCATGATTGTAGCTGAATACGTTGCTTTCTGACTTTGAGGAAGACCTTGACATAAGAGAATGTCATCGTAGCCAGAGGGATAAGAAAACTGACAACAGATAACAATAAAAAATAGCTCTGACCGGTTGGTTTACAGTTAGTGCTCTTTTCATTTGCCTCATATTTCCCAAAAAATATTATTGGAGCGGCGGCCAGAGCTAACGAAATAATCCACACAGCAGCCAGAAGCCAACGAGCATGATGGGATTGCAAACGGTTTCCAGGAGGAGATACAATAGCGCGATACCTATATAGAAAGAAAAAAACACATCCTACCTGAAACGCATGTGCACAGAAATTTTTATTATTTTTTTTAAAAAATGTTTTATTTTTTTGTGCTAAGTGGTGTGTGCTATGCACGTCTGCTGTGTGCTTTGGGCTGTGTGCAGTGTGGCGCGTGCATTGCGCGCATGCTTTGGGTTGTGTGCAGCAGTATGGTATGCTTTGGGCTGTGCGTGCTTTGGGCTGTGTGCAGTGTGGTGTGTGCTGTGTACTTTGGGCTATGTGCTTTGGGGTGTGTGCAATGTACAGTGTGGTATGTGGTGTGTGCTTTGGGCTGTCCGGTGCTTTGGTAGGTGTGCTTTGGAATGTGTGTACTATATGCAGTGTGCTTCGGGTTGTGTACAGTGTGGTGTCACTGGTGTGTGATGTGTTGTCCGCGCTTTGTGCTGTGTGCAGTGTACTATGTACAATATATATATAGTTGTAATGCGTCCTGCTAAATTAATTGTATCCGTTCCAGACTACCTGGCGAACGTTTACGTTCGTTCGACAATTTCCTCCTTTAAATTTGGTTTTTGACAACCATGCAATAGGGAATTGAGTTATTAAGGAAAAAGCAATCAAATTTAAAGCAGGAAGTGTTCAACACTAACGATATAAAATAGTGTATTTGTCAAAATGAAGTACTGAAATGTGTCTATTTTTTACTTCTATATTGCCAGTGTCTGACCTGTTTGAATATAGACTTTGTTCCCATGTATTCAGATGATAACAGTCCTATATACAATACAGTCCAATAATTACTCGGGCTAACTGTGGTACGGCCGAGTCTAGGCTTCGGCTCGGTTTTCCCCCTTTTTTGGGGGGAGGGGGGGGGGGGGGGGATCACGATTTTGCATTTTAGCACATTTTTGCTCCTTTTGCTTTTAGAGTTGGACACAAAGTTGAACAGCTTTGGCTTTTGATCAAGGTATTCTTGCATATTGTTGGTATAGATTTCGAAATAGACTGACTGACTTAGTGATCAGATGTATTGACAACTTCTTACACCTGTCTTGATCGTACATTCAGCCTTCGATCTGATCTTCCTCGGTCCATTCCCACCTTTGCTCGCGCGGTACAGAGCCTCTGCGGAGGAGCCCGAGTGAACGCCTGACCCAGGCATCTTGTTGTTAATTATCAAGTGGCAGATCTAATCTAACTAAGCTATAGATACATGAGTCTTGCTTCGCAAGCATGTGTTGCTATCTCACAGTATAATTAGTAGTTAGATTAATAAAAGAAAAACCTAATTAAACTGACCTGTCAACACTGATCACCGCCATGGTCCATATGGATGCTGAACCAATGAAGATATTCATGAATCCGTTTATTTGACATGCGAAATGGTTAAGAACATTTCTTCTACTTATTGCTACAACAATGGAGAATGGAATAAGAAGAACTCCCATTAAAATATAGATGAAAGATAGGTTAGCTAAGAAAGTGTTGGCTACACGCAGGTTGACTTTCCGTCGCTGACGGTAGAGAATGCAGAGTACCAGTGTGTTTCCCAACAAATCTAAAATCATAATAATAGCAATTGCCATGATCATTGCCACCGCTGCAGGCAACGAAAGAAATCTGTTCACTTCTGTTCCATTCATTTCCAAGACTGGCTTTTATAATTCAGTGATTCTATAGGAATAACAGATAGTTATGTAATTATTTTAGTTGGTATATACTGTGACTTCAATAAGTCCTAATCCTCTAACCGGCGAAATCTGTCTTTATTGTATACGTATATATGTATATATAAAGGTATAGTCGTTAATATAAAAAAAATGGCAGTGTATTCAAATGTACCATTTTCAAAATTTTTAATCCACTGTACACACTGAAGTCTACATATCAAATGTATCAGGAATAATACTATATATGAGACCTTTTATACCTGATTTCGTTCTTGACCAATAATTTTCTTTGACTTTTTTACTGATTTATATGGTAATTGCAAACGTCCAGATATATTCTTCTCACGCAAATTACCACTCATATGCCAACTGCTTATAATCCCTTTTCGAGTTTTCAACGGCTATTGAATAAACAAACTAAACTGAAGCTATAGACTGTAGAGCACCTATATGTATTGTTTCTAGACTTACTGACACTTGACATACTGCATCAGGTATTCCGTTTTTGTTTCTGTTCACGAAAACCCACGTCTTGAAATGTTAATGAAACTGTTTTATTCACAAGCAGTTACATGCACTGATTAAGCATTGAGATTAAATGATCAGATAACACTCCGCATATGCAAACAAAATGTCTGTCAAGAACATTAATTTAAAAGAACATTTAATTGCCTGTAGCTAAAAAAATATCTTTCCCAACAAATCATTTTCTTTTACCTCCAAGTCATATACTGTTTTTTGGTATCATATAACTGTCGTTTCACAAAATTTAGGACAATTTCTTACAGGTTTAATTACGTTCTTTATGCATGCTGACGATCCATGCAGGTATGTGATATGATTTTAAAACAAATTAATAATTCATATAGTGGAGTACAAAAATAATTATGACCGTACCGTGTCCTTCTACAGTGTGTATCAAAAAAATTCGAACCCTTAGAAAATGAATTAGCATTCTTTTCAAACAACCTATTGTAGTAGTTTGAAAGCCCTAAGCACTTCGCTGAACCCACAGATGCGTAAAACACGGTCTTATACACCTGGGAAATTAAGATAACTTGAAGTGTATGCATGGTGAAAGTATTTAAAAGCTTTTTCGCTTCGTTTAACTTATGTGCTTATTAATTTATAACGCAGCGCTTTTAAACTACTACAATAGGTTGTTTGAAAAGAATGCTAATTCATTTTCTAAGGGTTCGAATTTTTTTGATACACACTGTATATGATTAAGACATGCACGCTTGGTAGTATAGAAGAGCTTTTTGGGTGAATTGCTTTTTCAATATAGACCAATCGCATTTGCAACCTCGTACCCAGGGTCATTTGAGCTGTTGTCTGTTTTCAATATAGAATTCCAAAGAATGAACTGGAGGCTAACTATATGCGTGTATGATACATTGAGAGATTGATTTGAGTATAGTAGGGTTAACATCAGATTTTTGGTTTGCATTAGAAACCGAAATCCTAAGAAAACAAGCTTAAATAAGATATATCATGATTATATAGTAGTCTGCATGTGTCTATGGATTAATGGTCTCTCCTATACCCGAAAAATCACCCACTGGTCATTATAAGAACACGTATATACTTCATCGGGTCCAATAAATCATTCGGATATTGACTCGCCTTCTAGATCTGACGAAGCACTACTGCATGCATGGACCATGGACATGCATGGTTGTTTTTTTGTTTTTTTTAAATAGTATAATAAAACGTTCAAAAGTATACAGTCTTCTACGAGGGTGAAGACGAGTATATACGCGTATGGGAAAAGCAGCTGCCAATTATTATGTGACATATGCGTCAATTAATTACACTCACACTTGGTATAATTGGAAATTTACACAGAGAAAGTATAGAGTGATTTGAATTTCAATGAAAATACAACTTTTCTAAGTAACGTCATAGAGTTGCAACTTGCATGTTAACAAATCATGTTCATTTTTCAGTTGAGTTCAGGAAATCCTCACTAAGATATTCGAAATAATATTTTTGTAAGATCATGAATTATCATCAATTATCATTCGAATGGAGATATATTATTTTGACAAGACAACCTAAAGAAACCTTTCTCGTGTCTATTGCTCTTGACGTCATGGCGACCATGTTGGAGGAACTAATGATAGCAGCTATTGTATTTGGAGTATGTTTTCCTCCAACATGGCCGCTGTTTCTTTGTCTTCCAAATCTCAAGGGATTGATTGGAAACCACCAATAGGAATCATTGTAGTACTGCAGATAATTTGATCTTCTTAATTATATAAATTTTTGACAACCTTTACCTTAACTTTATCTTGAAAAACTGATTTGCTCGATAACCCACACCAAAAATTCGAGTGTTCCATCTAACATGCACCTCGAAGTCGGTTATAAAAAGCACTTTAAGTTTGTTCCATTTTAATATCAGACTGATTGCATGTTTGATTATGGAATTAGATATATTAAAAAGAGCGATACGTAAGCACATATTTCAATATAGTGAAGTTTTTTTTATATTAAAATATCATATTTAGTTTTTTTGAGAACTTGGTAGCTTTCTTATATACATGTTTATTGGGATATACGAGATTACACACGCCACAAAGATCAGTTTTCTAGTTATATAGTTGCTCGCTACTTGGGTTAAGCAGTGAAAATATAAACCTTTAATTTATTATTGAGTCGGTTTTCTTTGTTCTTTCGAGGGCTTTATATCGCATAAAGCCCTTGAATAATAATTAGAAACGAAATGAAGAAAAAAAACAAGGAAAATCTTTGTCCAAGGTGAAAAAAAAAGACAAAACTTTGTTGGAAAACCTCCTAATAATAAATTAAGTCAGATAAATCCCTCGAACGTCGGGATGTATGCGATATAAAGCCCTCGGACGCAGCATATACATCCCTCGTTCTTGGGATTTATCTATTACTAATTTAATCTTATTGATCCTAATATACGCATGTCCGGCACACAGTAATAATTAAACCTACAAAAAACGTATTAAAAACGTAGAAACTACAGGACTATATTGGTATATCATCGTTTATGGCAAGAATCCAGACTTGCAAAGCAGAAGTTGAGTCGGCATTCATGGATTTAATGGCTAATATCCTGTCCATGAGTTTAGCTGACATATTAAAGGCGAGTTACAGTGCGAACCGCATGGTCGCGAGTTTGTTTACATAACATTCGATTTAATTTTCTCAAACTCATTAATAATTCATAACATGAAAACAATGGAAATCAGTTGATTTTTTCATAAAATACTGATTTGTTTGAGAAGCTAGATCAAACTCTCGAAAGAGTGTTTCATCCTCTATCCAGTCACCTCGAAATTGGTTAAAAAACTCTGCCTACGGCCTCGTTTTTCAACCACTTCTCAGTGACTGCATATCGGACGAAACAATCTTCCTCGTATTTGATCTATTACATGACTTCACAAAGGCTAATATACGAAGCACCACGACTCACTTCTTTGTTCTCCTTTCTTTACAAACACTCAAGCAACCAACTCTTTTCGCTAACAATAAAATTAGTCTGGGAACTTTGAGAAACATCAACAAACATATTGATATGAGCCCACTTTCTGCGGCTGCGCAGATCGCACTGTAGATCACCTTTAAGATTTCCAGTCATCATGGGCGTGCGTGCTTGAAACCTTTTCCTTCTCATAAATCGCCAGAACGTTTTTCACGTATTTAGAGGTTTAAACATGAAATGGCATATGATTAAGCCTGTTAATTAGATGCCCAAGTTGGAATTATTGTTAGAAAAGATTTATCCCATTTCCTGCTTTTACAAACCAAATTTGGCCAAATTTCATGCCAATACTTGGCCAAAGTTTATGCTTTATATCAGAAATGACTCGCTATACAGCACCCCAGCAAACATAGAGCTGTTTAACGGGTAGGTGCTTGATACTCGACAGTCTCAATGCCATCTACTCTACTCCAACTCAGTAGCGATTGTTTCGACAATTATTTGCGCAAATATGCGCCAAAAATTAGCCAATGCAATAAACGACGGAAACCTAGCTTCAATTTACAATATACCCTATTAATTTACATTATATAACCTAGCTTCAATTATATACCCTAAATTCGCCTTGCAAATTACATTAATTTTTTATTCCTGCGAGGCGCATCATTTAAACCGCGAGGCCTAAGTGAAAGGTGAATGACAGTCCCTACCATGTGGCATTTGCTTGCTTGTGAGACCCACACAAACAAATGCCTGAAATGTAATGAGGCCCTTTCTCGACTGACCTCGAGAAGACCAAACCTTCGTCAGGTTACGTATAGCTAGAACCGTGAGTTTGAATTCCACTCACACATAAGAAAAATGAACTATCACCAAAGAACTGTAAACAAATACCGTACCACGCAGTACCGACTGTGATTCACCTTTAAATATATACATTATTAATTTACGTATATGATTTATCTTCATAATTGAAAAGTAAAAAATATTGCACACCTATACTATAGAACATATTCTACAGCTGCCACTCATCCCGCGCTAATTGTTACATAATAATTAACTAATACAAGGTTCTTTAGTTCGTAGTTCTACCAAAGTTTCTTTCAAAATTTGAATTACTGATCGAAGACCAAACAAGTAACTTTCGTCCCGAACATGTCGTAACCCAGAATTACTACTTTGATTATTATAATGTACGTGAGCAAAATCGATCATACGAACACCAACATTTGCGCAAGATTTTTTGGGTTCGTTCGGCAAGGTGAACTGTGAGTCGTCAAAATTGTTCTTACAATCCACAATATCTTCGTCAGTTCTCGTATAGTATTCTCCTTCGTAGATGAGAAGCAGAGAAGTGTTGTAAAATCGATACGATGATTGGTTTTCCATGACATTTAAAAGCTCTCCAAGTTGTTTGAGAAATGGTTCGATCACATCGCACCGAGATCGTTCTCCGTTGTAAAGAAACGTCTTGATGGCGTCTTTAAAGCCTTGAATTGTTAAATCACGACCGCCACTCTTGGCAAAGAAGCCGCTTTTATTGACGAGGTATACCTATTAAAACGTGTAAAACAGATTTCGTATTTCACGAAGAAAAATAAGTCAGTGTTGAAACGAATGGATGAATATTGAACGCTGCCATTACATGAGATTAAAAGATCCAGCTATAACTATTGTTTACTTTACAAACATAAAACAGTGTTGACTGCAAAAGGCAAAACAACTTTATCAGCAAGCTGAATTATCAAAAAAGGTTTAATTATACATCTTTCTCAGAAGCCCGGGCGAGGATGTTCAAGGTATATGTTTCCTGAAACAGGTTCACGTTAAAAATTGTGGTGGTGTAATACGCATACAATTCACATTGGTTTATTTCAGACTCGTCCCCAGTCGTTATTTATATATTACGCCGCTAGGCTAAACTCGCAGAGGAATTTGGGAAGGGGAGGGGAAAAATAACGACTGGGAGATTACACATTCAAAATGGTGGACGATGTTATTGCGATGTTACGACGATGTTAGCAAAGCAAAATTTAAAATTGCAAGGCAAGTGATTTAATGAAAAACAGTATCATATCATATTTATTCAAATTCACCGTCTAAGCTCATGTTGCAGAAAGCATTCAAATCCAGACTCGTGCCCAGTCGTACTCAGTCATTTTGATTTCAGCTGGCAAATAAGATCCAGAGATGGTCAAAATAGACTAGTGAAAACGTAATTTGAAAGGCCTATATCATATAAATATTGATTTGTCTCTAATAATGTGAGAAAATCCGGTTATGAAGCTAATAATATACATGAAAAAATTTCTGAATTTTGATTGGCTAAGAGCAGTTCAGTTTTTAGGAAATACAGTGCAGAAAAAAGGATAATACAGTGCAAATTTTTGAAGCGAATGAGCCAATCAAAAACAATAAAAACTGAAAAGAGCCAATCACGTTCTACAACGGATTTGGACGGATGGAATTTTCCAACCTCGTACCCAGGCTCTTTCTGCACAAAATAAACAAATATGGTGGCCAAGATTGAAACGGAGAAGAAGAATTCGTTCAAATTTGAAGTTAATTTTCCCGTTGTCAAGTAAAGTACCTGCAAGAAAACTAGATGATTCTTGGTGCTTTTAGTAAACTTTCTCGAGTAGTGGTAGAAGAAGCAAAGCGTTTTTAAACAACCAAATATATGATGAGTGGACACTGGCGAAAGGGAACTGTAATGTAAGTACAGTTTTTCAAAAGAGTGAGTTTTTCAAAGATCTCATATAGCACTCGTCCTTTGGACTCGTGCCATTTTGAGAGTCTTTGAAAAACTCACTCGTGCATGTTTTTTCTAAATTGCACTCAAAACCATGTTATTATACCTACACAAATAATGCCAGTTTGCAACATATGCATATAATTTGTAAGAAATTTACAGTAATCAGGCAGTCGCTTAGTTCTTTTTTCTCTTCCTTACTGTGAAACCACGCGCACCCACGCTATATTATCCTAGTGAATCCCTTGTGATTCCATGCTTGATCCTAGCAAAACATAATTATCCTAAAGAAGTGACTGGGGACGAGTCTGGGTTTATTCGATAGAGTTTGCCAGAGATCCAATCATAATTAGCATAAAACAGGGCTTGTGATCAATCAGAATGTACTTCTCAGATCTGAGAAACTCCATGGGGCTTCGGCAAATAAGCTACTGCATGATCCTGCGCGTTTTCACAGAATAAATTACAGGGAGTATATCCAGGCTGTCTTATAATATTATAACTTATAAAGTTATAATATTTATACCCATATATAAAATTAATCAACGCAATTTCTTTTAATCATCATATATACACTAACCTTCATGCCACAAACACGTACTCCAAGACTCTTCGACGTAGTCTCATCCCATCGAGCTTGCCGTCGGTCGGCTTCTTCTTTGCTAATAACATAGTCTTTGTGTTTTTCAGTGCCCATCTTTAGATCCAATATACAAGGATACTTGTAATGGCCAACAGCGTTTTCTAACAGAATGTACTCTGAAATTAAAATAAAAGTACAAATACAATAAACCTATTTTCCGCAAAAAAACCCATCCTCATCTCAACACAGTTGACTAAAAGATGACACTGCATGTATTTTAAATATATATGTTGTTCAAAAAATGCTGAACTGCGCAAAATATAGAAAATCTAAAAGGTTGTAAACTGCCAAGAGTTTTTAAAACCAAGCTGATTACGTTTCGAGCCGAAGTCTTTTATTCATTTCACCTACAACTCACTCGTGTAAAGCCAAAAATGAAATGAAAGACGTGTAAAATGAACTAATAATAGGGATAGCAAACACGATAAGGCGTTAGTGTACAGTGTAGTCTAGGTTAGTATAGTCTACGATAGTGTATGGTCTAGATTAGTCAGACTTGGTGGTATTAAGTTTGAACTGAGTTAAATTTGTAAATTTACATTATTTAGATAAGGAAAGTAAAAAAACAAACCAAAATACTTTTGTTTTTGAAAAATGAAGTAATTGTCAGTTTATTAGAAGAAACGCTGTTGTGTATTTCCATAAATATTTTAATTGAGTTTTAGAATTACGTCCACCCACACAGTGAATCAAATTACTCATGTACTTAAATCACCCCCCCCCCCCCCGATAAAACGTCCGTCCAGTGTATCGACTTATCAATAACGTCTAGAACAGTGATTCCCCATTTTCCCCCCGTCCGAGTATACCCTTTGGGACTTGTTCAAAAAATTCACGCCCCCCCTCTGCCCCACACACACACATTCTGTGACGACACATTTTTATAGGGGTCTATGGGCATACCCTCTCGGAAAAGTTTTAAATTTTGGGTCCCTGAAATGGCATTTCTTCATTTAAAGAGCACTTTTGAGCAAAATATGATGACCGGGACCCCAGTTTGTCCATGCATGCATACAATGCAATGCTTGTAACTTTGAATATTACGGTCAGAATTTCGTCCAAACGGTCAGGTCTAAAGATAAAACACTGAATAAAAGTGAAATAATGTCTAACAGTAGAATTAGGGTGATTTTTTGCTCCATTTCCTTAAATTCCTGCGCTTTTTGACCCGGGATGAAATTCATCCCGGTGAACCCGGACGAGCACTTTGTTTACGCCATATAAACCCGGGATGAAATTTATCCCAGGCAACCGGGACATCCCGGTATACCGGGATCATATAAACAGGCCTTAAGTCCAGTCTTCTTTTTTGCATGGTATACAGCCGGAACTTTTTTTAGTTCCGACCAGTTGCAGTTGCGGCCGATACTTTAAAAACTTAGTTCGAATGCATTCTTAAATACATAGTCTTTTTGTTCGCCTTTATGCATTTTTGTGCACGGTGCACGGTCACTGAACACATTGTATTTTAGTTTAATGAACGAATTGTCCAATAGCAACGTTTCAGTTCAATCACTCAACCGTGCTATTTAAATATTAATAAACCTAAAACAAAGGATGTGCACGGTGTAAGCTGTAAGGTACGGTTCAACATAAAATCCCAGCTCATTATAGGCGCTTTGAAGTTTGCCGAGTTTCCAGACCATATCTCGATTGACTATGTCAAATATGACCTTCCTCTTCTGGCTCTAAGTTTGGCGTTCTGAGTATTTCATATAGATGTAGTATTTTATATCCTTAAGAACACCCCCCCCCCCCCCAAAAAAAAAAAAAACAACCCGAAAAACACCAAAAAAACACACAACAAAACAACCCAAACAAAACCCAAAGAAAATCCAGGAAATGGCACATGCATACACAAAGAGTATTAAGATTATTGCTGTGTCCTAGAGTTAAGTTCGCATTATAGTTGACTAACTAACTAACCAAACACAGCTGTTTTTTCTAGGCTGAACACTAGTCGACGTGAGGAAAGAGAGAAATTCCTCAGCCAAACAACAGTATCAGCCAAATACATCGACGATTGTGACATCAACAAAGGCCAAATACATATTAGCCAATTCGGAATTGCGCTAGAGTCTGAGGTTGACACCGCATCATGGGACTGTTTTGACTTTTGGGGGACGTGAACAAAGAACCCGTCCCCCAAAACAGTTCCATGATGCATTGTCAACCTCGCTATCCCCAGGTCTAGAGCGCAATTTTGAAATGGCTAATACAGTAGTAGCGCAAAATTGTGCACAACAAAGTCAAATATACATATATACAATACCATACCATCTACATGTACCTGTAAACACTCACTAATAAAACATCTTTTCCGACTGTCCTAGTCCCCTCAACTTCAAATTACGACTTTGCTTTCGCAGGCTACGACTATCCCAAACGAATGTGTTCAAGTTTGGCCGGTGTGAGAGCGATGAGTGGCCCACTAAATTTAACTAATCTGAAATAATTAAGAAATAGAAAATGGCCGCCCGTGTTTATATAGCCTGATGCAAACACGAGAGTGAGTTGGGAGAATTCGAAAGTTTATGTGAACCCGAGCCGTAGGCGAGGGTTTACATAAGTACTTTCGAATTCTCCCAACTCACTCGAGTGTTTGCATCAGGTTATATAAACACAGGGCATCCGTTTTCTATTTCTTTTATGAAATAAGGCTAAAAAATGTGCCGTGACATCACAACCGTGTTTACATAGCCTGATATAAACACGGTAATTGACCAATCACAGCGTGCGTAAGACGCAACCTATTTTATAACAAATGATAACTCACCCCAACACCAACCCTAACACAAAATTTCTAATTTTAACTCTAAAAGGTCACTAACTATAGGGGTCATTCATCCCTACGACACTGGCCCATGCACTTGTCATCTTTTTGTGTAAATACTGCATGTAGTCCTACAGTAGTCTGAAATTTCTAGCATGCATACTTTGTTATTATAACATAGATGTAATATAACGGCGTTTCTGATTGGCTACCGTGCGTGCATAACTCGATGGAGCCACGATCGGAAATGGCGGCTGTCGAGGCTCGCGAAATACGGGCTGACCCGTATTAGCTACGCATGCGTAGAACGAATATCTTGCGTGTAAACGTCATCAATACACGGCCGACAACTCACTTGAGCCAGCACGCACGTGGACTGCGAACTGCCCCATGAAAGTGGCCGATTTTCTATGCGATTTCCGATCGTGACAGTAATTTCAAACGTAATGAGAAACTCGTTTTTAATCAGCGAAATAAATATTCTTTTCCGTTGATTTGTGTCGAATTCTCTGTTATAAAAGAAATGGTTCATGGTTTGGCGTGCTCCATTGAGTTAAGGATGCACTTGGGAAGTTGGAGAGCACTCAAAAATCTAGAGTTGTTCTCGGCTACGCCTCGACCAACTTTTACGCTTTTTTCGTGCTCTCCGAACTTCCCGCGTGCATCCATAACTCGACGGAGCACGCCAAACCATGAACCATTTCTTAAATAAAATATATGTCATCTTGTTGGTTGATTTAAGTATAAACACTCCATGCAAACCTTTTTGAAGTTTGAAGCATGACAAAATAATAGGTGGGCCAAAGCTAGACAGTTTGGGGCAAACGGAATTAGTGTAGTCTATATGTTAGTGTAGTCTAGGTTGTGTTGCCTAGGTTAGTATATAGTCTAGGTTAGGATATAGTATAGTATAGTATAGTATAGTATAGTATAGTATAGTATAGTATAGTATAGTATAGTATAGCATAGCATAGCACAGCACAGCACAGCACAGCACAGCACAGCACAGCACAGCACAGCACAGCACAGCACAGCACAGCACAGCACAGTACAGTACAGTACAGTACAGTACAGTACAGTACAGTACAGTACAGTACAGTACAGTATAGTATAGTATAGGTTAGTGTATAATCTAGGTTAATGTATAGACTAAGTTACTGCGGTTTTCGCATAGAAAATCGGCCACTTTCATGGGGCAGTTCGCAGTCCACGTGCGTACTGGCTCAAGTGAGTTGTCGGCCGTGTATTGACGACGTTTACACGCAAGATATTCGTTCTACGCATGCGTAGCTAATACGGGTCAGCCCGTATTTCGCGAGCCTCGACAGCCGCCATTTCCGATCGTGTCTGAGCTTTTGTCTCTTTCACTTACATGTTGGGGACACGCAGGAATATAATTAAAGGGGACACTATCCGCTAGCGAAAAGTGTCCGGGGGGACACTATCCGCTGTGACACCAGCATGCAGAATGTACTTGTAAAAACATAATTATATATATATATTACCTAATGACGAATCATCATGACTATGACCATCACTATTCAACGTAGAACTAGAAGCAGGAAAAATAGAACAACAAAAACTAAAGTCAAATTTATGGACAAAACTAGTAGAGTAATTTAATCCGGTGTAGATGGAGCCTAGACTAAGAACCAGCACCTGCAGGGAACTGTATAAGACAGTAACCTTTCAACTGGAATAACTGTAGCTCAGTGTAGAGCAGTTTCCTCAAACTCAGACTGCAGTTCATAATTGATTTTTGATGTTTCTATTCGATCTGTCGAATTCTTAAAAAAATGGCTGTGAGTAGTGTGGCAGCATCCTGACAAAAATGTAATATTATAGATCTTAATTATATACTTTTGCAAAATATCTCAACACGTAAACAAAGAGTCGCGTTCTTTCGACTTGGCAGAGATTTCAGTTGTAGACAACGGAAAGGATTGGCACAAGAGGGTTTTCCTAGTTTGGCACACAATCGTCGACCGAAATGCAGAGATTGGTCGCACATGTCTACACATTCTATGTATAAATCCATCATGATCTCCATATAATTTTACACTTGACATATGCTAATTTTTTTAAATTGAAAAAAGAAAAACTGGTGGCAATTTTCGCACAGATCGGAAGAAGTAACGCTGCATGAAAACGACACCTTTGCCGCTTCCGGGATAAAACAGAGCAAACTATAAACTCTGAGCAACAATTTCGTTGACCAAGAATAAATAATATGATTCATAAATGTTACAGTATTTTAAAGAAAAAAATAACACTGGTTCTCGACAAACTAATGAAAAATCGCATTAATTTTGTGACGAGATATTCATACTATAAACGAAAAATTCGTCAAAACGCTTGCAATTTGCAATTCTCCTCGAACATGAGGGCTATTTCCTATATGCATATAAATAAAATAATTTGATTGCAATTATACAAACATTTATACCATGTAACTAATGTTGGCAAACAAGTCAGAGTAATCTATTACGATTTCAAATCCTGGCAAATACACCACCCAAGTCTTACGTGTTTTTGTCAAATTCTTCATCACTTGAGAAACTTTCAGTTTCAGTTTCCGTTCCCTGACCGGACTTTTTGGAAACGTATCCTTCACGCCGACAACTGCATGTATTGCAATGTTTGCCATATCTGTAAACGTGCAGCCTAATGTCATCACGAGAGCTGGTCACTTGACATATATTATCTTCGCCTTCTGAAGGATTCCTCACAGTAACCACGCCTTAAAAATAGAATTGCCACGCAATTACAGTCGAACCTTTTGGTACAAGAGAGGCGAATGGATACGAGTCGTACGAGTCGTGAAATTAGAGACCTTAAGATACCCCGGGTTCGGTTTACGGGTACCGCCATTTTTGTTTACTCGTAATATCTACCCGTTTTCCCGTGGTAGATCATGGTCTACCCGTACATACGACTAAACCGTAAACCGAACCCAGGGTATCTTAAGGTCTCTATTACGAGTAAACAAAAATGGCGCTACCCGTACCTGTAAACCGAACCCGGGGTATCTTAAGGTCTCTATATACGGATCGTACAACCCGTAACAGGTTGGCAAATTGGACATATCGAACGGGTCGGGGAATGCTTGGCGACACCTGACCGACTTTCAGTTTAGTTTTTACGACCTGCAGTATTTAGTACAACTTTGTTACGAGTCGTACGACCCGTACTATTAGTAGCATTTGGTACGAATTGTTACGACTCGAATCAGTTCGACAGTATCGGACATGTATGGGAACGCTATTCCGATTCCTGACGACATCAAATCATCTTCTACTCTATCTACCGTATATTCAAACAAAGACTTAAAAACTTTTTCTTAACAAACTCGAATTAGTTTTATTAAAGTCAATATTAGAAGTTAAAAGTTAATCTGTATCCTAAGTGTCGTCATGTCAAACTTTTACTTTATGTTCGTATTAACCAGGGTTGCTGTTTTGTTTCATTTTCCTAGAAATTTTTGAACTTACTTTTATGTTTACAAATATATGGGTGTAACCTGAAGTGGGAAATTTTTTTCTGTGGGTTATAGGCTTTCTTTAACATTTAAAGTGCATATACGAGAATTTTCATTTTTTTTCTAAAAATCGGCCGTATTGAGACGATTCTAACGATATAATAACTCTCCTTCCACGGATGAAAACTGCCCGAGATATTTGGTTCTAAACATGGCGAAAATAGGTTTTTTCAAAACATGGCCGGGAGAAAAGAGCCTGAGTCCGAATAAGGCTGATGACGTCAAATCGGGACAAGCTGTATTTGCGACAACAGTTGTTTAGTATACAATTGAGGACGAAATACCTTCGCGGTGTGTTGTATTCGGATGTTTCAACAAGCCAGACCCTAAAAACGGTACAATATCCTGTGGCTAAAAAGGGCTGATATATTAGAGAAACCTTCTACCCACCATATTTACTGGAGACAAACGCGAAGGAAAACTTTGAATTGAGAGTCGAGCGCGACAAGAGGATTCAACGCAACATGAGCAATAATCAACAAACTCGTTGCATGTTTTGATTCAATTATTTTAACAAACACGGACTCCAGGTAAAATAACTTTTTTAGATATTTAGAATTAGAAAGAAGTGCTGCTGAAAAACCACAAACTTGCAGATCATCTGAATACATCGAGCATGAAAATATAATGAAAACAAAACAAGCATATGTCGTTATGTTGAACCGGTCCTACTAATTACTGCCCGGGACTGCCCGAGACTGCCCGGGAGTAAGAAATGACTGCCCGAGACTGCCCGGGAGTAAAAAATGACTGCCTGAGACGGCATATTACTGCCAGAGACGGTATACATCTATATTAGAGGCCTTATATAATAAAGAATAGATCCACATTTACGGCACACCGCAAACTGCAGTTCGAAATCAGCAGTTAGCCATTAGAAGTTAGGACAATTTGTATGTTAAGACTGAAAGCTTCAATTCCGTTTGTGATTTGCCGTATATATTTATGTATTGTTATATATGGTGAATAAATACGATTTTTTCCCCTTCGATTTATATATATAGCCCAAGAGCGAAGCTCATGTCTCCCACAGCGCCATTGAAATGTTAATCGCAGTCGGCAATGATTAATGTATTTGTTTTTCTATTTTTTAAACCGAGTGCTATTTTTTATTTCAACGCTTCGAAACATCAGCTGAACGATGTTACAATCAATAATGTGTGTGAATAATGTGTTTGTTGTAGTGTCCAATGCGTGGATAACAACAATGCGTGGCTGAAAGATTGTTCACATGGTCACACACATTGGCATTTTCCTAAGAAATCATTACTTTATTATATAATTAAGGCCTCTACTATAGATGTATACCGTCTCTGGCAGTAATATACCGTTTCAGGCAGTCATTTTTTTACTCCCGGGCAGTCTCGGGCGGTCATTTCTTACTCCCGGGCAGTCTCGGGCAGTCCCGGGCAGTCTCGGGCAGTAATTAGTAGGACCCTGTTGAACATCTTGTCAGCTGCCTTAATTCTCGCGTTTATACATGAACCACCGACTTTTTTCTCGAGCTTTACAGCTATTTACTGTGGTTGGTATGATTAGGGTTTTCTGCGTATTCGTATCTATAGAATAAAGCTACAGTTTGGAAGATCATTAAAATTGTATTCCTGATATGCCAATAAATATTATAATTTATCAATGGCACAAGTGTTTTACCTGTCGGTCCTGTCAGACCGCAAATTAGCTAAAACATAAACAGACTCTGGAAATTACAGAAACGGAGATAAATACAGAGTTGCCTATGGATGAGGCTAGAGATGAATATGTTATAAAGGGCTTAAGGTCCAATTATCCTCAGCTGTAACAGATTTACGTAAAAGCTGTAAAGAGAAAAATATCAGTGGTCCCTGCGAGAAGACATGCAGCTGACAAGGTGCTTGACAGGACGATATCAGACTGCTTGTTTTGTTTTGTTTTCATTAAATATTCAAGAGTAGATGTATTTCAAGGGTATATGGAAGATTGTGATTTTTCAGTGGTATTTGACTCTTCTTCGTATTTCCTAAATATCTAAAAAGTTATTATACCGAGGGTCCATATTTGTGGAAAAAATGCATTAAATTACAATATACAACGGGTTTGTTGATTTCTCACTGTGTGACTCGGATCGCTCGCCCTGAAAGCGCTTCTTGGGGGCTGTTTATATGAGAGGCGAGTCAGCTCGGTAAGCGGGATAGCCCGGTGAGCGAGATAATTTCTGGCTCGCGTTTATATGAACGAATTTCATCCCGCCTACCGGGATCAGGGATGATTTTAGTCAAAACAATAGATGGCGTCGGCATCCCTTTGAAAAATCATCCCGGTAACCGAGATCTCGCCTCTTTCAATCTACTCTTTCAAGTGAGATCTCGCTAACCGGTGTGGCGGTCTGAGATTGTCACCGTGTTGAGATTGTATATCGCCGATTTGTGTTATCAAATGTTGACGTTCAAAACATTCAAACTTTTTGCCTTCAAATGAAATGGTTTGTGGGTGAAGGTTTGTTAATCTTCTAATCTCTGGGTATATTTAATAATTCAATGAATGATCGATACAAGACATCTTAACGTCCGAAACTTTCGTCATGCATTCTAGTTCACGAGCGGATATAATACTGATTTTTTCATTAAAACTGTGATTATTCATCTCAAGTATTCGATTTTATTCAGGCAGTGTTCATAAATCAGTCATTTCATGGCAAAAAGTTTGATTATTCTGGTCATAAAGCCAGTTACAGATATTGATATACAATCTCAGCACGGTGACAATCTCAGACCGCCACACCGGGCTAGCCCGTTTGGCCGGCATATAAACGCAGAGGAATTTTTAACAGGAAAATAACTACAGTGAGATCTCGCTTACTGGGCCATCCCACTTACCGGGCTGACTCGCCTCTCATATAAACAGCCCCTTTTGGTGGTCGTGTGGAGCAGATGCGGGTGGGTAGAACGTTACTCTAATACCATCCATTTCTATACACGAGATATAGAGCTTATCTTGTACTGGAAAACTACTCTTCCAGCGAAACCGACGTACTGGCTTACACTTTGTGTGCGTTTGCGCTTAACAAGTTAACAACGCAAAGTTGGCGTCTTTCTCTTGCCTCCAATCTTAAACCTTTAGTGTAAGCCTTCCTGTGAAGTGTTATACCATTCTCGGAGTTTATGCCATTAACTGGTTTGTTGAAACACTCGAATAAAACACACCGCGAAGGTTATTTTGTCCGCAATTGTAAAGTAAACAACTGTAGTCGAAATTACAGCTTGTCCCGATTTGACGTCATCAACCATACTCGTACTCAGACTCTTTTCTCCCGGCCATGTTTTGAAAAACTCATGTTTGGAACCAAATATCTCGGGCAGTTTTCATCCGTTGAAGGAGTGTTATATATCGTTAGAATCGTCTCAATACGGCCGATTTTTAGAAAAAAAATGAAAATTCTCGTATATGCACTTTAACAATTCTTTCTTTATACTGTTTAAATTGTTTGTTTTAATTACTTTATCACCTATATATTTACAACAACAGAGACAAATAATAGAGGATAATAATATAATAGTTAAGGTGATTGGTGGTCAGACAGAGCAAAGCCTCATTTGAATTTGAAATGTAAAACTTCAACTTTCTATTTCTACACTATAAAAATATTTGTTGTACTCGTCATTTTAAATCTGTGGGATGGCATTTCTCTTCTTACGTCAGGTTACAATTTTAATCCCGTGGAAATAGATTGTTATCATAGAACGTTGACAGATGTCAATGATTGACGATGATTGTAAAAGCTGCAAGAAAGCGCAATAAATGTAAAAATAAAACGATTGACCTTGTGCTCTTAGAAAATATCTGGGTTCCGTATTCTAAACCAGATTCGGAATCCCAGGACGGAATCGAAACTTTTAATGAATGTCTTAACTATTATGCAAAAGATACATTTACTTGTTATCTATTATACAATGTTACTGTATCACAGTTTCGATCGTGACACGCAGTTAATATTTTATTCATTATACCTGTTAAATACAAGGTGTTTGGTTCTTGTTCTTTGTTTGTCTTTTTCTTGCCAAAGAAATAACATTTATTTTTTAATTGTCAGGTTGTTGTTCAATAAGGGGCCGTTCCCAAAATATGTGACGCTTGGGGTGGGGTGGGGTGGGGTGTTTGTCGAAGTGTCACATAACGTCACAAGGGGGGAGGGGTATACCAAACACAGTCACGTGATGGACAGACAGAAAAACTAAATATTTTTTTAATACACTGTTGGTGAGAAAAGTACATCTACATTCTTGTAGTTATCAATTATTTGTAAAATACAACCTTTTAAATTTTGCTATCTTTATTAAACTGTTATTATTTACGTGATTCAAAATAAAATTTAGCAGCTGTTCACAATGGGTTTTTTCCAGTCTTTAAAGTTTTAGATATTATCTATATTTATTATATAAAATAGAGTGTTTTATTGATTTTCCCGCCACTAATAAAAGTGATAATCTCACATGTGCGATTATTTATGATAATCGCACATGTGACGATTATCGCTGAATCAGCATTATAGTTTAATGCAATTTTTGCAAGGCAATAGGACAATTTTTTATATAATAAACAGAACAATACATGGATGCTTGGAAATATGAAATTTATTTCTCGTGTTGAACAGGATATGTCACTCGTTCGCTTCGCTCACTCGTGAGATATCCTGGTCAACACTTGAAATAAATTTCATATTTCCGCACATCCAGGTATTATTCTCTATGTATACATATTTCTTACTATTACAGTACACGAAGAAAAGTCTATTATGTAGCCGATACTGTATTTTATATTGGAGTGGGTGTGTGTGACTGTGTGTTTAGCCCAAAGTCACATATTTTTGAAGGGGGGGGGGGAGTGATTACATCTGTCACACAGTGTCACAGGGGGAGGGGGTGTCACAAATCCATGAAAATACTATCACATATTTTGTGAACAGCCCCTAAGTAAACTAATTATACTGGCTACTAGGCTGGGGCGGTTCTTGAAAAAAAACGAAACCGAAAACCGTCAAGAAAAAACCGAAAAAAAACGAAAAACCGGTTTTTTATTTATAAATAACACGCAGACATAAAATAGTGTAGCACGTGCTTTTATTATGTGAAGAATTTTAGTTTTAGATGTTTAATATCAAAAGCTTACAGAGGTAGAAGACAGAGAAGAGAAGAAGAGTAGAAGACAACGTTAAAATAAGATATTTACTATTTACAAGTTTTCAGCTAGGAACATAAGCATGTCAAGTTTTGACTTACATGTAAATTTAATGTAAATTTGAACATTCAGATAAATCCCTGATTGGCTGTTGCTGTCATGCACGGATGCCGCGTGCCCACGTGTGTGATGAGTCATACGCTATTCACGGAAATACGCTGACTTTTTTTTTTATCTCGTTTTTTCCGGTTCTTCGTCGTTTTTCCGGTTTTTCGGTTCTTGGACTTTGGAAAAACCGAAAAACCGGTTTTTCAAAAAAACCGGTATTTTCCGGTATACCGAAAAACCGCCTCAGCCTACTGGCTACACGAATGCATGTTGCACTTAACCGTTAATAGACAATAAGTGAAAAAACCCCAAATATGACCAGTAACAAATCGTCTATGACTAGCAAATTTCATGTCTTACTGGTCACAATGACCAGCAGATTTCCAAGATTTATTTTGAGGCTTGTTCTCACAAAAATGTACACAAAACTAGCAGTTACACATGGTAGCAGTATTTATTTACCAAATACAAGTATTTACATTATTACAGAAACCACGACTGAGTATAACTGTGGTTTGCAGCACGTGCATTGCTATCTCATTGTTTGAAACTTGGTATTCATTGGGTCAAAATATATGTATTGTTGTTTCCACAGTAAGGTCAAACACCATTCTTGCTATAACTAGGCTGGTCACTTGATATCACAAAGTTCCATGCAATTGCTTTTAATTTCTGCCATAAATAACTTAAATCAAGATTTGCTGACAAGGCATTACCAGATTCACATGTCCTTGCAGTGTATAATTTGAGGTATGATCATGAACCATGGAAGAATTACAGTATGGACAATACATTGAGACAGTACCCTACCTCTTGATCCCCACCACGTGAACCCCACCTCTTGATCTTGGAACATGTTTTGACCCATTAAATATCAAGTACATACAGTATACATGTATATTGATCAAATATCAATATTTATAAAAAAACATTTTGAATGCATATGGTGATTAGTTAAAAGCCATGTTCTATAACTCTATGGAAAACATGGATATATCACGCCATCCAATATGCCATCATTCTAATTAAAATTTGTACGGAAACACCATTATACGCCATGGACAGTAATGAGAATTTACACTTTTTATTTGGATTAATCCCCGAGCTCGGGCGGAGGGCCGAAGGCCTGGAGCCTGGGTGAGGGTGCTAATCGCGACGTGCATGGAGTCCACTTACACACGAAATTTACACGCGAAGGGGAAAGAAATTCTGCGAGATGTTTATATGTATATATATATATTTCCATAAAATCACCAATTTTCACGGCTCAAGCGAAACAAAATCTTTGTCAGAAAAATTGGTTTACAAATGACCGATAAAGGAAAGCTAAGAAGAGATGTTGCAGTGGGATGAACCAAACAATATTAAACACGACTAGAAACCATTGAAAAAGCATGAAAAATTGCTAAAAGACCGGAAAAGATGCTGCCAAATGTGACTGAAAAAACAAAAATGTTTCTTCGTGTGTCTGTTCAAAGCCAGCAAAAGACTTATGCACTGATATACCTTGGCTCGAGAGAGAACAGTGAATTGAAAGGAACATCAACACAAACAGCTTTTCACATTTTGAAGAGATATTGATTGCTTTTTGCTAAGAACCGAATGAGAAAACCACGGAAACTAAACGCTGTAGCCCATATGGCAGTGTTTGCAGCATCTGAGAAGAGCCAAAAGAAAATTTATCGGTAAGCAGTGATTCGTATTTAACTTACCAGCTTTCTTTAGCTGATTAGAATCGGTATACAGTATATCCAAAACCTTTTCAGTATTAAACTCAGTTAAAACAGCAAAAATCTTGTCAAATAATATACATTTTCTCATGCGTTTTTTCCATGGTTCAAGTGAAGCATTATAGTTCTTCCCTGGTTAGTTTTTCCTCTCTTATACCTATAGTTTGCAGGCTGTTACCTACGTTTTTTTCTGTTCTGATGTTTTTCTTTGATATAAGCGTCTGTAATTATTGTTTGTTTTTGCAATCAGTTTCTGGTGCTATTATGTAGGTCATGACACAAGTTTTCCCTCAGCCACTGCTTTATTATTTTGGAATAAAACATTGCTTTGGAAATTGGTCAATAATAGAAAAACTACATTCATAAAAGTGATAAAACAGGATGTAAAGGAGGCCAGGGGTTTATATTTGTATACTGTATACGAAAACAATTTAAATGGGGGGGGGGGGGGGGGGGGGGGGGGGGGTTATTATATATATTTAACGTATTAAAAGTGGGTGAGGGGTTGTTGCGTTTATGTATTTCTAGTTTTAACATTTAATCTATTTTTGACAGGTTATTTTAAAAAGGAAATAGAAAACATTTTTTCCATGTTCCTATAGAGTTATACAAACACTTGTGGAAGTTTGGAAGAACTTGAAATAGTATGGAAACACTCACCCTGCAGGCTCGTGTTCCCACTGTAATTTCTCATTCTCCCAAACTTCCCCTCATGTTTCTATTTAACAATTAGATTATGAGCTTGAAATTTCTATGAGTGAATAGTTGATGAGATTGGAGCTTGAGTGAATAATCTACATGTAATTGTTTTAGTAGAAACTAACTTGTGTACCTTAGTTACTTAGTTCTTTCAAATTGTTTCAAAAAATGAATAACCATTGTTTCTATGTGAAAACCAAGGCAAACAAATTCACTCCTCGTCACCTCCATATTGTTTTACTGCATGGCCATGCGAGTGCTGGTACTCAATTTCCTACTCACTATCTATTTAACAAATAGATTCCATTTTGCCGTTGTCTGTTCAGTTATAGATGCACAGATGACGTCACAACGTGGTAAGAACAAAAAAGTGGCCCACGAGATGCAGTCAAGTGGGTCACTGATGTTTTTACCATGTTGTGACGTCTTCTGTGCATCTATAACTGAACAGACAACAAAAAAATGGAATCTATTTGTTTTATAAATACAAAAACTTAAAAGGTTTTTATAAAAACCCTGTCGGATTTTGGGGAATGAAGAAAGAAAAAAACAGGTCAGCTGACGCGATCTGACGTGATCCATGTGTCTGTCCTCTAATAGATCATGGGTAACAACCAATGAAAACACGCATAGCAACAAAGGTATTGTATAATGACAAATAGATAATAGATATTGAGTAGAGTAGCCAGATTGCAGCATTTGCAATAGTATACTGTACTAGTATGTTTCTACTAAAAACTCAATAGAAACACAGAAAATGTTTTCTATTTCTTAAATACTGGTATCTGGCATAACAGTTTAGAACATGGCACTCTCAAAAGAATGAGTAAATATTCCTGCAATCATATGCAAATGTACCAATTAATGGCAATTATATGTATGGAACCATTTGCTGTGCAGCATGCGTTTATATTATTAGGCTTGTTTTATTTAAAACTTGAGACAGTATTTATTTGATATTAATAATTAATGTACGTTAAATGTGTTATCTTACCAAAGCAATAGTCACAGCGAAAAGATAAAGTTTACAAAATCTGCGATTATGCACATGTACACTTGACAACAGAGAAGCAATCAACAAAGAATTTAATAATTTACATTTTTTTGCGTTAAAAGTACTGTAAGGAGTGAAAGGGATTAGTGTTATAACTACTTTCTTTCTATAAACATTACATGGCAGAAGTATTAATGTTCTTACACAGGTCACACTATCACAGCATCCATTCAAAGCCGAAGTCAAAATCTGACTTTCTACAAGAGCCTGATAAAGAGTTTTTATACTGACATAATTGTTAGTTCGTATCTGATAAAGAGGCCTGCCTTTCGACATCAACACTATTTAGCAGTCAACTGTATCATTTAACCCCTAGTGACTATATATATTATATAACAAGTACAAGCCTACCTTTGAACTCTGGGATGAAAGGTTTAAATGCAGGGCAAACGTCTTCATAGAATCTCAGTTCTTTCGAAAACAATGGCTTACAAACGGTAAAGTGATCGATCTGTTGAATGGACGAGTGACCTCCGACTTGGTGAGTAAAAGGTTGTAACGTCACATGTGTAGAATGTCCACGGACGATTTCATTTCCCTCCATATCTATTGACCGGTATACTGACTAAACCAGTATAAAACCGAGCCTGATAAAACGACTGCACGTAAAGCTGCAAATATGGCAGTTTTGAGAGGACGTTTGGAGGAGGGCCGAGGGGGGAGGGGAGGGAAGAAAAGGAGGAGAGAAATAAATCAAATAATAGTCTGCGTCGCAGGCGACTATAAAACCCCACACTCATTATCTTCAATGTATTTTTTTATTTTGTTTTAACATAATTTATATTGGCACTGGACGTAAGAAGAAGAAGAAGAAGGGTGAAGAAACCCCGGTTTATAGTCGTCTGCGGTCTTCTGCGGTCAGGCAACAGCAGAACAGCAGGGCACCCATTGAACTCTAAGTAGACTGGAACGATAATTCACTTGCACGTTTTGAAGCCAAAAATGGCGGACATGGGGGCCGCCATGCACGTCAACCCCAGTCCCTTTTACTTTATAACCGAGAAAAAATGAAGCTGAATTTAGTGAAATGGTTTGCAAAAACAGCTTGAAATCAAAGAAAAACTAAACTAGTTAACCACTTTTAGGCTTAGATCAAATTCCAATATACCGTAGAGTAGGTGAACACTGACATGACGAGTAAAAACAAGAAAAACAGTAAAAATATAAGCTCTCAAATGAAAGTCAACAATATGCAACCAAAATTGCCATGGTTTGGACAAATATAAAGAAAATACATAAGAATCCCAGGTTTAAAATGAACAGTTTGTTTATAAAATCAGTTAGGTTTTAAATTCCTCAATTTTCAGTAGGAAAAAAACAACAAAATGCACTTTACCGGGTGTTTTTACAGCTCTGGAGTTACTCTTCGTCTCGAAAAATGTCAGATTTAGCATTTCCACAACTGAAACTTGAGTTAAAGCAATAATTTAGCATTATCTTATTACTAATTCTTGGCATGACAACCTTCAAACGTTTGAGATAACAAAGAAAAATAAGAAAAACCTGCATTTTCCGTACGAGTTTCGGACTCGAATTTTCCTTTTGTTCGGCAGATATTTCGTCGTTCAATCCATTTTCGTGGGTAGAAATTGTTCAGGTACAAGGCCGATAAGCCCAATACGTACTAGCTTCTTCGTTATCATCTATAAAAAACTTTAGGTCTAAAAAATGGTTGTTTTTTGCAGCGAGTTTTCAGTTTTTCATTGTGCCCTTCACACCCACACCTTCTGTTGACGTGCAATGGCTACCCCCAGCGGCCGGAAGTTTGACTTGGGCTGTCTTCAATATGGAGTTAGCGTTCCAGTTTATTTAGAGTTCAATGAGGGAACCAGGGACGGCGCTGTTAAAAAATATCGCGGGCTCATCGTGTTTTGTTATGTTATGGTCTCTGGGTCTCATTGGTCTGTGGCGAAATTTTGAAAATGTGGAGAAAGAATGACGACCAAGATATCTTCAAGATTTACTAACAATCTGTCGGGCAACCAGAGATTTAAACTACGTTGTCCAATTAGTGGAGACACTGACGTTCTTCTGATAGGTGAAAGAAGACATTTTAGCAGGAAGGTGTATAAATATCGAAGATGAAGTGATGGTATTGGTACGAAGAAGCCGCATTGGAGTCAAGTTGACAGCGAATGTTTGATCGACCATAACTCAAAATTTGCCTTCTTCCCCAAAATTTAAATGCTGGTTTCATTTTATTCCATTACTGCTTTTGACATCTGAGAGGTATTTCGCAATGGTAAAATTGGGGAAAGTGGGTAAATTATGTATTTATCCCGTGGTGAAGAAGCGGGCGAGGGCGAAGAAGCGGACGAGGGTGAAGAAGCGGGCGAGGGCGAAGAAGCGGGCGAGGGTGAAGAAGCGGGCGAGGGAGAAAAAGCGCAAGCGGGCGAGGGAGAACTGGTGAGGCAATTGTCGTACGCGTATCAGTTTGCGTACAACGTATAATTAAAGAATAATTAAAGTATTAAGAAACATTGCCATCAGACAACAAAAGCGCAAAACTCCGATTTAATAATGGGCGAGCGAGTCGATTTTTGTCCGTCAATGGCACGGAGACGACAAATGCTTTTCGACTGCGTTGTTCCTTGGTTTTCTTTTATTAATAATTTGTAGACATCAGACATGCGGCGATTTATGATAATTTCAATTTATTCACACTATTTTTAATACTTACAATGAAAAATACAAAGTTTACATAGTGATACATAAATAAATCAGAGTTAGATATAAAACAAAATATTTTATGAAAGAATATACATATATATGTGAGAGTGTAATTAAAGTATAAAGCTTTCGAGTTTAATCACTGTCTATATTTACATATTAATAAGTTTGGGGATCAGCAGATCGAGGATGAAATATTAAGATCGTATCGAAGTAACAAAATAGACATTGTATAATACGAGAATGAAATTCAGATCAACCTTGTTGACTTAATATTTTTTACATTGAAACAGAGGGTTTTTAAATCACTGGGAATATTTTCCCAGATTTTTGTAGCTGACTGAGAATCTAAATGTTTGTTTACAATAATCATAATTAGTCCATTGCTCACAATGCCAGAGTGTGAATTATTTGAGTGACTGAGCCATGCATGACTGAGTGCTTGATATGATTGTGTAATATTCAAGCCTTTCAAGGGATGCTCATTTTAATGCCACGATCAAGTCCATCATGAAACCGAACGCCGATCATCTACACAACGATGCACCACCATATATTTGTTTACGTCTTATTTGATACATGCGCGACATTATAAAAACTCTCACGGTCCTGTTAAAACCAACTACAACCAAACGTAGTTCTATGATGTATTTCATCATACGTGTGGGGTGTTGTGGTTGGGGTCTGAGAGGTGGGTCATTTTTCCGGAGGGTTGTGATTAGGTTTAAGGACACCGGGGGGTTGTGGTTAGGTTTAGGGTTTCTGGGGGGTTGTGGGTTGGGGTGTGGGGGTAGGAATTAGTAAAAAAAAACACGCGTATGATGCAATACATCATAGAACTGTGTTTGGTTGTATGTCATATATCGTCATACATAACGAGAGACTATGCTGGTAAAAAGATATGATAAAGTTGTTCGACAACATGCACATGAAAGGGCTCTTCGGCAAGGGCTGCCCTTCCTAGGCCTCCTGAAGTGGCTAGTAATATTAGCTACATGCTGATGATAACCACGCAAAATAACAAGAAAATGTTAAAGTGCCTATGAAACGAAAATTAAGTTTGTCTTATTTGAAATTTTAAATTATACATTTTTTAAAATTATAACATCTTTTGCAGTTTTTCGTTTCCTTGCTTCGTTTTTGAGATCTTTCAGTTTGTTAGGTCAGGTTGTTCGTTTCATAGGTCACTCCTGATTTTACATCCATTCAAATGTGATCAAACCATCTAAGATAATACTGGTGCGCGGCCGGGCATATTTGGCTCTAGGAACCAAACTAGAGCGCAAGTCCATCACAAGCCTTGGCAGTCACAAATTTCTGTGGCGGTCGTTCGAACACTCAAATTAACAAAATAAAGGTTTCGTGAATGTTTTAAACAAGTTTTAACTTTGTCACGGTTCATAATATTTTCGGGAAATTATTCAGAGAGGCTGGCTGAGATAGCGTGACTGCCAACTTGCGATGACTTGCGTTCTCGTTTGATTAGGGCTTTAAACATGCCGGTATCTGCTGGTGGTGATCTGAGAGTGTTATTCCCAATGCTAAATTTCTACTCAAAACATAAGTAAGAGTTATATACCGAGGATGGAGGCTTTATGCCAGATACATTCCCTCGGGGCGCGGCCGTAAAAGGCTGACAATTTTTTACGGTAACTATCTTTATTTGAAATGCAATGGCCATTTATATATCTAAACCGCTTTCAGTGTAAATCATTACAAGCGCTTGACGCGATCTTTTATGCAAAAGTAAGACAGATTGTTTTGTTTTAAATAACAATTTAATATGACCGGTTCAATGATTACCATTGATCTAATGTAAATTCACGCAATAAACTATTATTAGATAGTTGTCTATATAAACAACAACACTGTAGACATGCGCATTGATTTAGTATTAGTCCCACATTTTATGTTCTAGGCAAACTGTAATAAATTCGTGAGATAACAGACCAGTTTACGCAATGAAAGTTTGCCTCTTGTATAGGGCGCTGCCGCTACAAGCGGGTTCAGCGTAACCTACTTCGAGAATCGAGATAAGGCAAACGCTTGTCTCTATTTCTCGATTGGGGGCGCTACCAGTGTACTCTACTCGAGATGATTTAGGCAAGATTCCGTTGCATTGAGCAATGATATTGCTTATTTGCAAATTCACGGGATGTATCTGTATATACCTCTTCAAGAGCCAAGAGGTATATATCTGTATATATACCTCTTACCAGGTATTTATTATAAGATACATATCCCTACAAAAAAACAAAGGAAACCGACTCAACTATGAAATAATGTTTCTTGGCCGCTGTTGCTGAACATCGGTAGGTTTAATAGTTTTTTGCCTTTATCATTTTATAATGATATTTATTTAGGATACCCATGCACATCACCGAAGCCGGTGTTTCTTAGTGGGGTCTGTCAAATATATATTATGCACAATAAAGTAACAATACAATGTCAAATAATACGTACAAAGTACAATGCAACAACAATACAACGTATCCAAAAAAAAAAGTGGATAGACGTCTTCAACAATTACAGAATGCGCCACTCAGTTCTACTGAAATACAAAAGCTAGTATGCAAATTTACCCGGGCCATCACCATGGCGGAAAGTGACGCACCCCGCATTTATTAAAGTCGTCTATATATTCTACAATCTACATAGTATATAGGTTATCGGATGTTAATTAGTTATAGTTAGTTTCTTTAGAAGTCTTAAATTTATGTAGAGAATCAGCGTTTTTAGTTATGATATCCAGATCGTTGAAGTCCTTTGAAGCTTGGTAGGTTGGTTTTTGTTTACCCCAGTTTGTTTTGGCTTTTGGTAGATGTAGGTTGTGCTTATTCTTGTGTTATAACTATGAAAGAGTTGCTATTTGTGGTTAGTTTAAAATCGAAATCAATTAGTCCATTAACACATTTAAAAATAAAAATACAACGATATTTATGTCTTCTAATTTTTAAAGGTGTCCAGTTTAGTAGTTTAAATTTCAGAGCTTCAGTTTCCGAGGAGAATCTATAGTGTATTAGTTTGGCGGCTTTGTTTTCCAGTATTTGAAGAGAATTCATGAGCACCGAGTTGTTCTTGTCTCCCCATATTATGTCTGCGTATAGTCTAGAAGTGGTATATAGTGCCAGAGAAGTATACATCGTGCGTCCAATGGTATAGATATATATAGAGGATATGACACGGTGGTGCGAAGATATGGATTTTATCTTCGAGTGGTGAAAAATATATTTTACGAATGAGCGTAGCGAATGAGTAAAATATCGTTTTTACCACGAGAAGATAAAATTTATATCTTCAAGCCAGCGTGCGTAATTTTTTTTATTATTAGATTCAATGCAAAGAGGTAAAATTCTTAATGACGTCATCGATATCTTCACTAGTGCAAGGATATGGAAAATACGACACTGCATATTCTCTAGTAAAACACTCGCATCTATATAAAAGGATTTACTCGTCGTAATAATCCAAGTCTCTGATTAACCCGCTTGGCGATTAAGTTATCAATGTGATCGTGCCATTGGTTTTCCTTGTTTGATTTCCTTGGTTACTGATTTCGATATTTAAATCGGCGTACGACTTCTTTCTATTTGCAAAGAGCAGGAATTTCGTTTTCTCGTAATTAATTGTAAGGAGGTTTTCATCGAGCCACATGGATAACGGTTGCAAGTCTGAGTTTATATTAGTTCGTAGTGCTGTCGTTGTCTTCGCAGGTAGAAGTGTGTCTGCATCGGCAATTGATTTTCTGTGGTTAAGGCATTTGGGTAAGTCGTTTTTATATATATATTAGGAAAAGAAGAGGCCCCAGAATACTAGCTTCCTTGTGGAACTCCACCGGTAACTTGTCTTGCATAGGATGTTGAATTATTTATGGTTGTTACTTGAGTTCGTGATGACAGATACGATGTAAACCAACTGATGGGAGTAGTAAATCCAAATCTCTTCAATATTGAAATCAGTAAAGTGTGGTCTATTGTATCGAATGCTTTCCGTAGATCAATAAAAAAAAATTCTCTTGAATGCTTGGATTATCTGGATTAATTTATATTATTTTTTTTTAATTTCTACGGGGAGATGTTTCGCATGGGTACTCGCGTTGCGTTCGCGCCTTATTCCGTTTGGGTAACTACTGTTCTAGCTGTCTTTGTAAACATGTAATACTGTACTTTTCTCAATAACAAAGTTTAAAAGAAACATTCAATTTGGACAAAATCTTTAGTAAGAATGATAAAATGTCAGTGTCATATATGTTTTATAAAATGTTAAAATTTTGCTCAAATGTCCTGTCAGATCGCGTTAAATGCCATTTCAGATATTCAAATTTGAAAAGTTTTCAAGGGAAGCATATATACCCCTGGATCCCCCTACAAATGTGGAAATTGGGACGCCGAACCCTCACCCCCACTTTTTCTCTCGTCCCTCAATTCTATTGTTCTCACTTCTCTGTTCCTCAATTCTACTGTTCTACGGTTTTCTTCTTGGTTTGCACTTAATGTCATGGCGGCCATGTTGCAGGAACTTTAACAAAGAATGGATCTCAAGTCAATCCACTCAACTTCGTTGATCCGATCGAAAACTTTCAATCTTCTTCATGTAAACACAACAATTAGGAAAAACAACATGGGAGATTTGATTTGAACACCCATCCTTATACCTTTTTGACCAATTGGTTTTACTCATTGTTCCGAGGTTTTGTCTGTTTTCTGTAGAATTCAATTACAATGAAGTTGAAGGGGCTGTTCATATGAGGCGGGCTAACTGGGACGAAAATCTTATTATGCGGATTTTACGACTATTTGAGAAATGCAGAATGATATAACAAAGCAGAATTGGCTTCGTTTTCTGTATAAGCATAACACACAAAGTATTCTAATTCTTTATGTCATAAAAAGATTTTCGTGACTTAAAATCAGCCCGGTAACCGGGCTAGCTATCTTCATATGAACAGCCCCTAAGTCCAAAATTGATTAGTAAATTTCCAACATTTCCAACAAAACCCTATACAATAGCTTTATAATTTATCTCGCACAAAGTGCAGAGCATGAATAAAATAAGGCTCTTTTAAGTGCACAAATGTCGTATTTATATATATATAATACATGTATATGTACGACAAAACTTAAATGTCATAACTTAACGTCTGGTGAGAGGGCGTAATTTGTCTTAACAGTGAGCGTAAATTCATGGGACATCATAAACAGCATGCATGATGACTGATTTTCCTGTCAGGAAATTCTTCGATAATATGTTCGACTTGAATTTTTCTAAGTATTCTAATCAAAGATTTGAGTCCAAATATATATCCTTTGTCGGGACCAGAGTCGCAGCTCGAATTCTCCGTAGTAGTATTGTCGTGTGAAACATGCGCAAAATCTATCATACGCATGTCCATTTGGTCCAGACTATTAGCTGTACACGTACATTGCTCGGCGGTATTCTCACCCGAAGAAGATCTGATATCACAAGTGCGTCTAGTACAGTCTTTGGAAGTTTCTGTATTACTTCTTGAAATTTCTCCTTCATAAACCAAAAGCAGTGAACTATTGTAAAAACGATATGAAATCAGGTCTTTCTCCATTACTTCTAAAAAACTCTCTAGTTTTTTTACGAAACAGTCAATGAGTATCGGAAGGTTCTGCCATTGTAAAAGAATGACGCAAGAGCTTCTTCAAAGCCTCCTTCATTCAACTGACTGCCTTCATTTTTATTCTTACAAAGAAAGTCCTCGTAGTCGACAAGATAAACCTAAAAAAAGATAACCATTGACAAAGATTAGTTCAAATTTTACGTCAGACCGACTTGTGTTTTTATAGGCCTTCGAAATACACATTATAGATGTATCTAGTATAAACGGTTAATTCTGTAGTGTAACCATTTAATTACGTGGGTAGTAATACTGTAGTCTTGTATTGAAAAGAGAAACTCGGATATTTGAGTTGGACATCGAAACCCAGAAGCAAAATAAAGCTATAATAGCTATTATAACAAACGACGTTGAAGCTGTGTAGCCATATTTCTGCAATTACCACTACTGACCACCACCACCACAATTTTAAACAAGACAGTATAACCTTAACTTGGCAAATTTCCAGGTGTTGCGCGCGCTTCATTATGGTGGGCCAGATAGAAGACGTTCATGGTAACATGGTTTGATGGTTACCAATGGATCGAAACTCAGCTACACTATATAACCCTTGATTTACTGTAGTTTTTGTATATAGTTTTGAAAAGTTCTTCCAACAGTGTTATTTTGCTGACCATTGATGACTTACATCTACCGTGGAGCCCGCCAAAATGCGTGGCAACACCAGGAAACTCGCCAATTTAATTTAATTTAATTGCATACTTTCATTCCACCTAAACGAACGCCTAGCGTACTAGCAGTTGTCTTTTCCCACTTGCTTCTCCGCCGTCGCATTTCGTCTTCACTAGTTTTGTAGTCGCTGTGGATTTGCGTTCCCATTTTAAGATCCAGAATACAAGGATGATGATAACGGGATATAACATTTTCGAGTATAAGGTATTCTAAAATAGCATAATTATATATAGTACAGTCAGCATTACACACCAGAAATGACGTTGTAAAATTTAGATTTTACATTATTAGTGCACTTACTTCTAAATTTAGTGTTATTTGTTTACTACTTAAATGAAAATGTGCATGTATTATGACATTTGAAATTATTTGTGCACGTACAGGTACAAGTACAGTGTACTGTACATTAAAATATGTGTACATTTGAGACTTGTTTGCAGTCTTTTAGAGTTTGACTAACTCAAATTTACAAATACGGTATTGTGTACTACATAGTTTGTGCATGTAACTTAAAATTTGAAATTACGTACATGTCTATTGTGTCAAGATTTAAATAGACATGCACTTACTCTCAGATTTAGAATTGTTTGTACACTTATGTTTAAATTTGAAATTATTCATATAATTATTTGTACTTAATTAAATGTACTTTCACATATAAAATTATTTCTGCATTTACTTTTTTATTTGAAAATATGCGCATTTTAAATTTTCAGCTTTAGAATTACTCGTATACTTACTTTTAGATTTAAAATCATTTGTATAGATTTAGAAATACTTTATTACTTGCTTTTAGACTTAGAATTATTTTCATTTTCAGATATAGAATTATCTGTGTACTTACTTTTAGATCTATGATTATTTGTGTACTTACTTTTAAATTTAAAATTATTGGTGTACTGACTTAGAATAATCTGTGTACTACTTACTTTTAGATTTAGAATTATAGGTATTTTTAGATTTATAATTATTTGTGTACTACATACTTAGTTACTTGTAGATTTAGAATTATTTATGTTTTTCCTTTAAATTTAGAATAATCTGTGTACTACTTACCTTTACATTTAGAATTATATCATTACGCGTACTTATATTTTTAGATTTACATTTAGAACTATTTGTGCATTTACTTTTAAATTTAGAATAATTTGTGTACTACTTACTTTTAGATTTAGACTTTTTTGTGTACTTATTTTTAGATTTAGACTTTTTTTTGTGTACTTACTTTTAGATTTTGAATTACTTGTGTACTAACTTTTAGATTTAGAACTATTTGTCTACTTACTTTTAGATTTTGAATTATTTGTGTACTTACTTTTAGATTTAGTCTACTTACTTTTAGATTTAGACTTTTGTGTACTTACTTTTAGATTTAGACTTTTTTGTGTACTTACTTTTAGATTTTGAATTACTTGTGTACTAACTTTTAAATTTAGAATTATTTGTCTACTTACTTTTAGATTTAGAACTATTTGTCTACTTACTTTTAGATTTTGAATTATTTGTGTACTAACTTTTAGATTTAGAATTATTTGTCTACTTACTTTTAGTTTTAGATTTATTTATGAACTTACTTTCAGATTTAGAAATATTTTTGTACTCACTTTTAGATTCAGAATTATTTGTGTACTTACTTTTAGATTTTGATTATTTGTGTACTAACTTTTAGATTTATAATTATTTGTCTACTTACTTTTAGATTTAGAACTATTTGTCTACTTACTTTTAGATTTTGAATTATTTGTGTACTTATTTTTAGATTTAGAATTATTTGTGTACTTACTTTTAGTTTTAGATTTATTTATGAACTTACTTTTAGATTTAGAAATATTTTTGTACTCACTTTTAGATTCAGAATTATTTGTGTACTTACTTTTAGATTCAAAATTATTTGTGTACTTACTTTTAGATTTTGAATAAATTTATGTGTGTACTTACTTTTAGATTTAGAACTATTTGTCTACTTACTTTTAGATTTTGAATTATTTGTGTACTTATTTTTAGATTTATAATTATTTGTGTACTTACTTTTAGTTTTAGTTTTAGATTTATTTATGAACTTACTTTTAGATTTAGAAATATTTGTGTACTCACTTTTAGATTCAGAATTATTTGTGTACTTACTTTTAGATTCAGAATTATTTGTGTACTTACTTTTAGATTCAGAATTATTTGTGTACTTACTTTTAGATTCAGAATTATTTGTGTACTTACTTTTAGATTTATTCAGAAATACTTGTGTACTTACTTTTAGATTTAAAATTATTTGTGTACTTACATGTACTTTAAGATTTAGAATAATTTGTCTACTTACACTGTACTTTTACATTTATAAATATTTGTGCACTTACTTTTAAATTTAGAATTATTTGAGCACTTACATGTACTTTTAGATTTAGAAATACTTATACAGTTAATTTTAGATCTATAATTATTTGTGTACTTACTTTTAGATTTAAAGTAATTCATGTACTTACTCTTAGATTTAGAATGGTTTGTGTATATTTGGAATTATTTCTGCACTTACTTTCGGATTTATTTGACTTGTGTACTTACTCTACTTTTAGATTTAGAATTATTTCATTTGGGCACTTGTTTTCAGATTGAAAATTACTTGACATGTGTACCTATTTTATTTGGAATTATAGTAATTGTGTACTGACTTTTAGATTAAGAATTGTTTCTGTACTTACTTTTAGATTTAAAATTATATGTGTGCTTACCTGTAATTTTATATTTTTGAATTATTTGTGTAGTTACATTTAAGATTGGAATTATTTGTGCACTTATTTCAGATTTACAATTATTTGACAATGTGTATTTTATACTTTTAGATTTATAATTATTTGTATATTTACTTAGAGATAAAATATTCACGGGTGTGCTACTGTAGCAACTAATTTGAAGTTTTGAATTATTTGCAAACTGACAGATTACAGTAACTCTATTTGTTTTCCAAATACGTTGTGTGCTCACTATTAAATTTAGAATTGCCTGTGTACTTACTTGAAACTTGGAATTATTTGTGTACACTGCACTTTCTTTAAAATTTGTAATATTTAAATATTTTGTACTAGTACTTACTTTGAGATTTACAATTACAGGGTGGGTGATCTTCAGGGAATTCCCCATCCAAGGAATTTCGCATATCATCTACAAAAATACACACAATTGTAGCATACACCTTGAGTTATACTGTATGTTAACACGATAATTTTCCTTATTTTTTGTAAAAATCGTAAGGGAAACATTCGTTGCATTATGTGCATTGTCCATATATATATATATATATATATATATATATATATAGGGCCCTGTGTGATATACTGATATAAATATATATAATATATAAAATATCGGTGTGTGAATACTGATATTAAAAAATAAATAGATTTAATATTAATAAATATAATTATTTTAAATATATTTAAAATATATTATTATAATATTCATTATTATTATAATATTATTATATATTTATTTGCATTTACTTTTTATTTGAAAATATGCGCATTTTAAATTTTCAGCTTTAGAATTACTCGTATACTTACTTTTAGATTTAAAATCATTTGTATAGATTTAGAAATACTTTATTACTTGCTTTTAGACTTAGAATTATTTTCATACTTAGAATTATCTGTATACTTACTTTTAGATCTATGATTATTTGTGTACTTACTTTTAAATTTAAAATTATTGGTGTACTGACTTAGAATAATCTGTGTACTACTTCCTTTTAGATTTAGAATTATAGGTATTTTTAGATTTAGAATTATTTGTGTACTACATACTTAGTTACTTGTAGTAATATTTTATTATTTTGTATTCACTTATTTTATTGATATCAGTATATCACACAGGGCCCTATTGAAAAACACTTTTGGCTCCCTGTTATTAAATATGATTATTATTTTCGGTAAATGTCTAATATACAGTTAGTAGCGCTTGTTCCGTCCACTACAAAATGCACTTCTAGGCTACAGTTATTATTGACAAATGGTGGAAACGTATGATAATTTATTGTACAGGTACTGTAAAACAGCATGTTAAAGGCTTACCATCTGAGTCGGAAAGATCTTTTTGGACATGACTGTTATCAAAGTACATTGATTTGTTTGGGTGCACAATTAATCTTGGATTACCCTGACAGTCCTCTTTTATTTGCGCAGTTACAACACCTAAGGAAAGATTACAAACACAACATATTCTATTATAATCCAAGCACTGCAAATAAGAGAATAACAGCAATGCAATTCACTGTTTAGCTTGTATTGCATTTTCATGAGGTGATTAACTGTAGTGTACATCTCTAAAAGCAAAGTGGTTTCACAAGGTCCTTTCAAATAACACTGACACTAATTTAGAATTTTTTGTAATCAATCAATCAATCAATCGATTGATTATTATTATTAGCAAATTTTTACAGAAGATAGACTATCAGTATGTTATATACTGCTATCAACATGCGTCCTCTAAGAAAAATACATAATATTACAAAAGTTAGTATACACATAAATTACATAAATAATCTAATCAAACAAAATGTGCATCCAACATACTCTTAAACTCGTTAAACTTATAACTCATCTTTGCAGCTGCAATATAAAAGGACAATCTAGCATAATGATATTCAAGCTTTACTTTAGGTAATTTTATAAGGATATTGATTAGACTTAATTGCTTCTTGTATGTTCTTTATGAACGTAAATCTCAAAATAACCCTGAAAGTTACTACACATTTCACCGTCCAAGCACTTTCTCACTAGCTGTTACACATGCCTTCTTTTTAATTAACTTTTCTTCTAACTGAGACATGTATATGTCATTATTACCTATGACATCTCTAGCACGGCTTTCTATCAAACTAAATTTGGTAAGCCAATAAATCAATCAACCAGCCAATAAATCAACCACCAATACAACGGATTTGTAAATAGCCTTTCTTTCAACACTGAGTATTTAAGCTAGAAAACTTGTGGGATCAGCAATATCAAAGTATATACAGTACATGTACAGTACATGACATTTATATTATGTACAGCAGATTTGTCCTTTATAGTCTTGAGTAAACATTTTTGAGATACTGTATACTATACAGCTTACAGTATGTACAGCTTAATTAACAGTACACCTTGCCTTGCCTTGCAATACTCAGCAGTGTTGACCACTTACAGGAACTGTAAGCCCTGTTTATAATCTGTACCAAGCCAAGCTGTGCCAATAGCACATCTATTAAACAGTGTTTTCAGTGCTTGAAAAAAATACATGTACATCTAGATATTGTAGTCAGTACATAAAATACCCAGCTGTATTATTGCTTAGACCATTCAATAAAATACATAACCATATATTATTTATTATTATATTATTATTACTGTATCTATTGGGAGGTCTACGGGCATGCAGTACCCAGCATAAAATACCCAACAGCCATATTACTGTATCAGTCAAAGCAATATTCAATAATTAAGGATATATTGTATGGTACACAATCATACTAGTTCAATTACTATTTCAGAAAAGGCTATAACACCTCCCTTATATATACTGTAAGAAATCTAAAAGTAAAATAGTGATGCCCCATTCATCTATTCTTAACAGCTGCTTAAATATCGTCACAAATTCACCACTGATCAATGTACCCAAATTATATCTGGATATGGTAATGTTGAGGAATAGCCTCTAGCTTTCGCAGCCATGGGCAGTATTGCCCAGGCCTGCAAATAATTTTTTTATTTGTCCTTCGTCAGAGAGAAAGGGCCTTCGCTAGAAACGTTAGAAACTACTCCGGTACTCCCCTAATTGATTAAACATTTCCCTTCAATTAACCATTACTCTTCTCTCTGAGACGGTCTTTTCATTAATATTACACTTTTATTTTCTTTGGTCCGGATTGGGGTGAGCGTTCCGTAACAAAAAAATCGTCTGTTTACACTGTGACGGTACGGTAAATTTACCATAGCGTAGTGATTTGCAGCCGGAGTGCTAAGCGTAGTGACCACGCTACGGAAAACCACTCCGAAATAGTGTAAACACAACAAAGAAACGTAGTGATTTTTCAACGGAAGACTGACCGTACCGTAATAGTGTAAACGGGGCCTATGCATTGAACTCTAAAAAGACTGGAACGATAACTCAGGGGGGGGGGGGATTTTGAAGCCAGTGCCAGTCTCTTTGCAGGTAGCTCCCGTGCTTCAAGTTACTTAATTTTCATCCTGCCATATATTTTGTTTGGGACGATAACAAATAGTTACTCCAAAACAACGAATAGTTGAAATACATTGTGTACGTATGTTTTTAGAAATAGCATTGCCTTCAATTTGATGTATAGCGTAAGTTTCCTCGTTATGTTAAACTTTTTCAAATGTGGTAAATGTTCGGCCATACTGTAGTATTTCGTTGGGAAATAACACTAAGAAACTTGTTGTAGTTTTTCTGAGTTTTGAGCTGAAATACTTAACGCCGAACGTTGGGCTGTATATGAAACTGAAGCTATTGAAAAATGCTATATGGTATAGAAACTTCAAGAGCTTAGCTAAAAGGGAAATAATTAAAAACTATAAAAACAACTGCCATTTTGTAACGTTCGGCAAACAAAATGGCAGTTGTTTTTCTATTTTTTTAAATATTCCATTTTAGCTAAAGTCTTGAAGTTTCTATACCAAATAGCATTTTTCAATAAATTTAACTTCATATACAGCTCAACGTTCAGCGTTAAGTATTTCAAAACTCAGAAAAACTAACATTTAAAGATTTCTGGGTTCATCCAATCATAGGGCCTGTTTATGGAGTTAACGTTCCAGTCTTCCTATAGAGTTCACTGGGCCTATGTTACATGTACAATACGTTGTGAGACGATATGCTACCTTGAAAAACATTACGCAATGTTCTGAAAAATGACGCTACATTTAAAACATTACACTGCTTTCTTACTTTTAATTTTCGTTCTGAGAAATTATGCTACATTCTGAAAAGTTTTGTTCAGAATAGTCCCTGTTTGCTACGTTCTTATAAGTTACGCAACGTTCAGAAAAGTTACGATATACGTTCTGTAAGTTACGTTATACGTTCTGAAAAATTATGCTTCGTTCTAAAAAGTTACATTGCCGTCAGAAAAGTTGCGCTACGTACTAAGAAGTTATACGCTACGTTTAGAAAAGTTTTCGCTACATTTAATATACATTTATATACCATGAAAAATTATGCTACATGTACATGTACATTCAGAAAAGTTATGCTATCATTATGTTCAGAAGTTATCCTTCGTTCAGAAAAGTTCATAAAGTTGTGCTACGCCTACTTGCGATTTGCGAAGCATTAATTCGGATCGAGCTACACGGGTGTGCCGCTGACCTGTTGCGCAGGCTCATTGATTGGATTTCGGTGCAACATGAAAATCAAGTATTCAAATTAATCCTAAACCACCATGAACAATGTTTCCTTTCTATATATTTTTTACTATCAATTAATGAGAAAAAAAAATCGACAATAACTCAGGTCATACAGTATGACTAGCCATAATGATGTTTGGATGGAAAATAATGTATTCAAATCATGCTGGACAATGTCCAATGACCAACTGTAATTTGCAGCCCTGGCAAGTTGTTGTTACAGGCTGTTCCAACAGGCTGTCACTGCCATGTGTTCGCACAGGCTGCACAAGTCTGTAACAGGTTGTTGACAATTTGTAACAAGGTTGATGACTCCAACAGACCTGTGACAAGTTGTTCCAACGACCTGTCACCATCCTGCAGCTAACAACTTGTTAATAGGGTGTTAGGCTGATGCTAACAAGGTTGTAGCAGCTCATTGAATGAACAGCATTGTTACAACTTGTTAACAGCCTTGCTACCAGCCTGTTGTGAACACATCCTGTTAACAAACTGTGAGATTTTTATGTGACGTGTAGTTAAGTTGAGGTATATCACTTGTAATTATATATATATATATATGCAGGTAATGGTTGAGGAAGGCTTCTTTTGCAGCTGTGTCCAGTGTTGCTTCCCTCACGCCCCCCCCCCCCCCCCCAAACATTGCTGTGAAGGAAACTAGTTGAGGAAAACATACAATTTTATAAAATACATGTAGGTAATGCATCTTACGCATGCTGTGATTGGTCAATTACCATATTTATATCAGGCTTGCAAACACGGTTGTGATGTCATGGCAAATTTCTTAGCCTTATTTCATAAAAGAAATAGAAAATGGATGCCCTGTGTTTATATAACATGATGCAAACACTCCAGTGAGTTTGGGAGAATTTGAAAAAATTATGTAAACCCTCACCTACGGCTCAGGCACAGAATAGAAATACAACCAGAAGTCCAACTTGAGTGACAACTTGTCCACATTTCTTCAATGCGCAGGTGCGATATTTTACGCCATCCGACACCATCCTATGCGATCCTGCGCAATGTCCTACGCCATCCTACACAATCCTGGCAAGTTCCCCTGGCAGTTTGGACATTCAAAAGAAGGTTAAAACTGCCGGGGGAACTTGCCAGGATTGCGTGGGATGGTGTAGGATGGTGAGGAATCAAGATTGCGCGAGGCGACATGCGTGAGGATATAAACTTCAAAGGTTCCGACGTGAGTTGGACTTCTGGTTGTATTTCTATTCTGTGGATCAGGTTCACATAAAGTTTAGAATTCTCCCAACTCACTCTCGTGTTTGCATCAGGCTATATAAACACGGGTGGCCATTTTCTATTTCCTAATATTGGAAAAAAAATTACTCTGAGGAGCTATAACTGATATTGTATATTATACCAAAACATATTAATCTCTCCAACAAAAGCTTATTAAATAATTGTAATAAAGTTAGCTTAACTTTTGTCAGCTTTTCATTATCTGTTTCCATTTTGTTGATATTAAGTGTTGTCTCAAGGCTTCTAGATGCGTTCTTTGTTGCTTTCTTTGTAGTTCCTAAAGTCTTATTCTCTTATAACCTAACAATCTTCTTGTCAACATCTGAATGTTCAGGAGAAACATCTTCTTGTTCTGCCATTGTTGGCAGCTTCATGAATCGTGTGTGGCATTCACGCATGGTACTGTACATGAACTTGATTACCCTGCTGTGGTGGGGTACTCAACATTATACACCATCACAGTGGGGTATATCATATATCACTTTAATACTATAAAGTGATGGGTAATTCAATGATTAATTGACTGGTCACATGGTACAAATCAAGCTTTATGACTGGATAATTTACAGTTGAGGTATAATATTATTATTATCACTTGTAATCATGATATATTGACTGGTTCCATGGTGCAAATCTAGCTGTTGATTGGGTAAATTTACAGTTAAGTATAAGGCTTATAAGGCACCTGTATGTATGTATGTATATATATATATATATATATATAATATAACACAACGCTCACTACCCTTGTGGGAAGTTTGAGCACTCTGGGCCCATGCGCACTTCACGCTATCTGAATGTACTTCACCGATGCTGTCCCACATGCGGTTGTCACCGACGATCACATGTGTATAAGTAATTGATAAAATTCATTCAGATTGTTCCAAGCTACACTGATGAGCTGTTGTACAGCGAAACACTGTGTCTGTAGATTGAACTATATATATATATATATATATATATATATATAATATAATAGATAAATTTTCACAAATTTAAAATTTTATAAGTTTATCCAAGTTAAAATTTAACTATAATTTTCATATCTTTCAGGTTTTATCTAGTGATAAACAAAATATTGGACACATTCCATTATCGGAAATATATTATTATAAGTCTGCACATGTTTTTACACCAGTATATTTTTCCTTATTCATTCAATAACACTAATAGAAAAATTCCTGGGACAGCTAAAGTACATGTTTATAACATGTATAGACCAGGAACTGTGCAGTAGAATGATACACTAACTTTTCAATTTTTGACAGTTATATATATAATTCGAGTCAGAAATATTGTTTTTGATATTTAATAGTAGGGTATGCTATGCTATGCGTTCGGACGCTTCTGCTTACCTTTAAACTGAGGTATAAATGGCTTCAAAGCTGTCGGCATTTCTTGGTAAAACTTCAGCTCTTTTGAAAATAAAGGCTTACACACAGTGTGTTTGTCGAACTGCTGAAAGCTGGAATGGCCACTAACTTGGTGAACAAATGGTTCAAGCGGCACAGTGTCAGTTGCTCCATCTACTTCGTCCATACCTAAATTTATAGGATCATTTTACATAAAATACATTCCTAAATGCGTCAGCTGTACGTATGAGCAGGCAAAATATCGATATTATGACATGCAAACTTTCATGTTTAACGATCGTTTATATACTAGGGAGGGGACCCAGCCCCCATTCTTTTACAATAAATAATTATTATTAGACTTAACATTTTAAGACTACTTGCTCAATTCAAACTGCTTGCATTATTATGTTTATAATATCCACTGTAACAATTGTTAATATTTGCACAAAAATCTAAAATTATATCATTATTTAAATGTGAATTTACTCACCCTTTCCCTCGAAATCTCGAAATCCTATTTTCAGTCTTGACGAACCCGTTGCATTCTGGGTTGAACTTGAAACAAAATGGCCGCTGCATAGCATTCAATCACAACTATTAAAGTTATATATTTTTGAGAGCTGTTATTGTAAAGAAAATGCCAAAGGTAAAATACCTGAATACGATAAGAACATTTGATGAAGATGGATATAAAAAGAGAGCTGGATGCCTGTGTTTTAAGTCCGAAGCTGAAAATGAGGTACCACATGTTTTCTCTTGCTTTGACGACCATATTTATAATGCCGGTATATATGTTGTATATGTTTTCAGTGAATATAATTTTACTTTAAAATATAAAATATAAAGGGAACTTATTAGACGAACAGGCATTAGGTGATTAGGGTAAGCAAAGAAATGGTAATAAGAAATATTGAAATATACAAATTGAATTAGTACGTAATTTAGTTTTTTTACTAAATTAATAAAATTTTGTTTTAGTTTATATGTTTAAGAATTGTCAGAGTTGCTGAGAACAATTGAATGAGAACTTTTTCTGCAGTAGCGTTTTTTAATATCACAATTACAGTATATGTACTGCACCATTCAATACTTTAGGGTGACGTCCATACCCATACTGCATTCCATAATTTTGCCCCACCACATATTCCCGCCAATATTTTTGGTGAGAAACTCTATCCACCAAATGATTCACATGCCTTCCGCCACGGCAAATAGCCCAGACCTTTAAACACGCGGTTTTCAACATGGTGGGTGCTTTCTGGCCAAGTTCACAACAAACTCATTTGGCCATTTCCTACCCCCGTATTGCCAGAGGGCTATTTTCCTAAAACAAATTTCTCATTTTACACCACATCACCCACCAAGCAAAGCTTTCATGCATCCGTGTGCACCAAAAGCACCTTGGCAGGAGTTTCCTGGCCTCTCTCTCTACCACAGATCTGTGGCGGAAGGCCCTTAGAATGCAGACTGGGTCCATACTCATTTTGCCATGCAAAACGTCAAAATGACGTTGACCCACCCACCCAGTGCTAAAAACGTCAAGTGTGTATATGGATATCATATTAACTAAAAATACTTTTCTAGGGACAACTCAAATGCGACACCATCTCCAAACCTTTTTCTCATCTCTTCTCTTTCTCATCTCTTCTCTTTCTTCTCTTGCAAATTCAAACTGCCACGCAAAACATCAGACCATTGTCATTTTGACGTTTTGCTTGGCAAAATGAGTATGGACGTTGCCCCTTATACTGTAGGCATTGAAGTTGAAATTTTGTCTGGTATCAATATTCTGGTATTTTAATGCATGATGCACACCAACACCTTTCTCTTTTACACATAATTTGTGGATGGATTTTTAATACAACTTATAATGTACCTTTTAGTTTTTATTGTTGCACTTCTTTTTGAAATTAAGGAAACAGTACATACTGTACAATAGTATAATACATGTACATACAGTATATACATGTACATTATATACTATTTTTTGCTTAGGCACAAATATTTTTGCATATACAATATTTGCTCAGCAATTGCTTAGACAAATTGCTGAGGCACGTTGACAATGTTCTGCAGCTAAATACACATAGTTTCATTCATGAAATGCTATCTGGAATAACCTTCCAACTGTCATTATTCCCTTCCTAAAACAATAATAATATTTATGGTGACCATATGCTGAGGCTATGTTTAATAGGGCTGTTAACCCTTTACTGGGCAGATTAGCAGGAGCTCTCCACCCTTGGTTTCTAGTGATACTCCCTCCACAGGCACCACCTGCACCACCACAACCATCTATCCTGTAAGCAGTGAGACAATCAGTGGAGTCCAGTCCACCAAGGAGACGTTCTACATGAACTCGTCAAAGACCTATACGTTTAGCAGATTATGAAGTAAAATATTATGATTAGAATTTACATTACAGTAACTTAATATCTTAGTTTAGTTAGCTCATTTATATCATTTTGGAATTTTACTAATTTTAGTTGAACAAAAGCTAAAAAAATTAGAGATATTAGGATTGCTTTTCAGACTAAGAGGGGAAGAATGTAATAGCCTATTAAACATTCATGTATATATGCATAATTAATTAAGTAGATATATAAGCAGCGTGTTCAAGTTAATAAAGAAGCTAGCAAGTTATTACATGTACAGTAGTATAATCTCTAGATCTGCAGTATGGTGGTATGATGTTATAAACATGTCACTAATATATGTTATACATGTATACATAGAAAATCGGTACATGTACTATTTTAGTATTTTTATTCATTTTATTTTATCAATTATGTAATACATGTACAGTATTGCACAATGAAATCTATGCACATTTTTTTGAATAGATCAAGATTCCTACTACAGTATGTTAGGCATTTGCATTAGAAGCTTCTAATTTTAATTCAGTAATCTCTGAGCGGGTTTAGTACAAAGGGGATATTACACGGTGGCGAGAAGATATGGATTTTATGTTCGATTGGCAAGGACAATATCTCACGAGTGAGCGTAGCGAACGAGTGAGATATTGCTCTTGCCACGAGAACATAAAATCCATATCTTTGAGCAACCGTGTAATGTTCTATTTATTATATGGGCAATGAAATTATACGTGGAAGTGATGTTGATAAACTGGATTTAATGCAAAAACTACAACCGCTTGACATAAAACTTTTAGAAAAGACAAATGAAAAATACAAGAGCTTATTCGAACACGTCATTTTACGCGAAAAACTGAATTAAAGAGAAGTTACTGGCTCAAATTTACTAGATTCGAAACTTACGGAAAAAGGCGTAAATTTTGACTTGTCGATATGTCACTCGCGAGAGTTGCATATGAGAAATACGCCACTCGGTTCCCGGATGTAGTGAAATATGGATTCTACGAGTGTTTTAGTTGCTAGTAAAATACTCTTCTCCATATAATAAAGTATAATACAGTATGTGAAGAATTTAATATTGAGGAAAGTGTTATTTGATGAAGCTAAAGGCTGAGGCATAAATCGTGCATGGTCTGCATAATTCTTCATATCATATAAATGACAAATTCAATAATTGTTTATGTTATTCAAGATATATACTGGATATGAAATGGGTGAAATCTGCTCTGCTCACTATATGCTTCAGTGCTGATGTCATTGTCCAATTAAGATGAGGCCAGTATAGAAAGCAACGTCATTTTGTATTTAACGAAGTCACGGTTAACTGACAAAGTATTCTATTTGATATTTGAAGCTAGGTTTAATGGCTTCAAAAACACCAGCTCTGCTAAAAGTTATTCTACAGTGGTTTCTGTATTGAAGTCAATCTTAAAACAGTTCTCCTCTCTTGGTGCGTTGACGTTGTCCTGAAGACGTGAAAATGCTCTCAGGAGTGGCGTTGTATAAAGAAAGAGGGATTACTCTAGGGACTAAAAATTATTTATTCACATTGTTTCGCAACTAGAATTCTTTTGTTTGAAGGGCGTTGTCGTTGAGGCCTGTTTTTTCAATATTTGACGATTGACGTCATTTATCCAATACTTTTTTTTGTTTCGAGCATTACCAAATATGAATAGGGTTAAGTTTGTTATGCCAAATTATACCGAAGCTATTTGACCAGTAAGACACGGGAATAACTTTGTAATGAATTAACAATTATTGAACGAGGTTGAGCAAAATATCGTGATTTGTCAGTGGCGAGCAGATAAATTATTTGCCGATTCCAAAGGCAGAGGCAAATAACTGAACTGCGAGACACTGACAAATCACGATATTTTGATATCGTTTGAGCGTTTGAAAGTTTATTTCCCAGGATTTTTGGTGAGCGAAGTCTCCAAAAACACAAGAAAATTGAACTTTTTGAAGCATCTCGCTCTCCATTGGATATAAGAGAAAATACGTTGATTCTACTTTGCGTCATTGTTAAATACAACTCGTTCTTTGTAAGCTTCAGTTGCTAAACCGTACGTTGATCCCTGCATGAACATACCAGCAGACATAAATACAGCATATATTGAGAGCACGGTTCGTGCTGAGATGCATGCGTGCAAGCTCCATTCTTGTTGTCAAACGCCTTGGGAGCCTGACATTTGTCCAAGCGTATAGAAAAAGTGGGGTCATCCGTAGCTATAGTAAGTGGGTTTCTGATCGGTTTAGGCTACCTAACCCATGCAGAAGGCCCTGTTACACGTAGTTTTTTCTTGTGTTTGTACGAAAACCCCAGGCATATACCTTTTTAAATTTCCCGTACAGACCTCACACTTGGTTAATAAGTCTTTATGGACCCTTTTAATAAGTTCCGGCATTTACGTCAATTTTAGCTTTTTTAATTTTATTCAAAATATATACAAAAGCTAAGTTGAAAAGAATTCAAAAAATATTGAAAAGAAATTGACGTCATAGGATGAAAATTACGTATTCTATTTTATATATATATATATATATATATATATTAACTTTATTTGAGTGTCAATGTATTTAGCTATATATACAGCTAATTGGGGACACTATTGATAAGTTTTAGACTAAAATAGGATTTATACTACGAGATCAAAATTTCTCTATTTTTACAATAATTTACCTATTAAAACTATTAAGAATATTTCTTAAAATACACCTATATACAATATGATAAATAAAAAAATAAATAGATCAATATAAATAAAATAACAATAAAAATTAAGTTGAACATAAAATACAATTTCTGCAGTTATTATCGAGTATGCTTTCTAAGTCCTGTTTTCTAATATTCCTTTTAAAAGATTCTAAACTAGGTTTCTCTTTATCTTCTTTGGTTAATTTAGACCATATATAAGGGCCATAATATCTTAAAGAATGTTTACCGTACTGTATATATATGAGATTGTTGCCAGAGATGGTCTACTGACTTTAAATTGAGTGCTCAATATCTTAAAGTATAGAGCGATGTATGTATATATGTATATTTCAAAAACTCGATAATTCATGGCAAACACAAAGGAAATCAGTACCAATGTCTGATAAAAAGTCCTCCTCATTTACATAAACTTAAGCTTTGGTTTTCTCGGCTTATAGACAACGTTATTTTTCAAAATTACTGCGCCAATACACCACTTTCATAATAGCGATTAATTTGAATATTCTTTTATGTGCATCTTAATAAGCCTTTCTGGCCTCGTTTGTGTGTCTGCAATTCAAAAGAATCTTTGCTTCATAACGAGGCCAGAAAGGCTCATTTAGATGCACATAAAAGAATATTTAAAGTGAAGACCTATATGAAAGTGGTCTATTAACTTTATTAATTAGTTATTCAAAACATTCGCAGTACATGTTTTATCAGATTTAAGGCTACGTTTACACGGTACCGGACGAATTCGATACCGGTCTCGAATTCGTCCTATTTCGCCGTGTAAACAAGCGGAACCGTACGAATTCGAGACCGGTTCCGAATTTTTCTTCCGTGTAAACAGGTGGAACCGTACGAATCCGAGAGCGGTTCCGAATTCGTCCGGTACGTGTAAACGGAGTCTAAATAGCTGCTGCTCATGTTTTAAAGATTACATACAGTAGTATACAGTATATACAGTATATATTTTAGTGGCTTATTTTTAGTTAGATTATTCCAAGATATCCGTGACATTTTTTAATATTACCTTTTGCATGTAAAATTGCTTCTCTTCAAATAACATCGTAATATAATCAAATAATAATGTCAAAAGGGATTTTCCAGCTTCGTTTTTATTGTTCTATACTTGCCTGTAACCAACATTCATTAATGTAATATCAGTTATGCAGCAAAAAAACTCATTTGCATGGTTTCGAGTGCAATTTGAAGAAAAAAACCATGCACGATTGATATTAAGTGCTCTTCCGAGTGACGAACCATACCGGGTAAATAGAGAAAAACTCAACGACTGCGGCTGAGAGTCGATTTCGCGAACTTCGGTTTACTATTCCGACGCTCTACCGATCGACTGAGCTACATAGTCATGTTGGCAGCAGGTCGAGGTATAATGGTACTTTATATTTGATATTTCGAAACTTAACGCTTTATCTTATGTTATTGGAATATTTATTGTGGGACAGCAAACTCAGGTGGAGAATAATGATATATTATATGGACATCGATGAAATACCAGGTTTTCTTTTGTTGCGAAAAACGGAAAAAGTGATATCTCCACATGTGAAGATATAAATTATATCTTCACATGTGAAGATATCGATGGCGTCAGCACTAAGAATCCGCTTCGTAACTCTTTACTGTAGCGTAAACAAAATTGTATTCATTCTAAATTATTTACCTATGCTACGCTTTGTTCTACAAACTACGGAAATTCTTGTGAAAAATGCTTTCAAAACTTATGGCTTATATGTTGTAATTTGTTGAGTATTTTGCAAATAGAAGTGTTATATAACCTTTGCTCCATTTTACGTATATTTTTTATAGTTTATCGATATCAATATAATAAACAGAACATTATATGGCCGTGCGGAGATACGAATTTTATTTTCTCGTGTTGTTTATATCTCTCACTCGTTCGCTTCGCTCACTCGTGAAAGATATTGACAACACTCGAAAATAAAATTCGTATCTCCGCATGGCCATGTAATATCCTCTATATATTTGGTGCTATACTCCAAGTGACGAAGCGCTGGTATGGTTCGTAGCTCGGAGTAATATCATTATTCTCTATCTAAGTTCGCCGTTTCACAGTAATTATTCCATGCATGCACATATACGTGATTACTGCAGTATTGTTTGGGGAAACTGTAGTAAAACTAATTTGTCCACCAAACTTCAGAAACTCCAAAATCGTGCGGCTCGTGTTCTAACTTATTCAAGCTACGATGCCAACGCTGATATTATTATTAAAAATCTCGGCTGGAGAAAACTAGAATCACAACGTCAAATTCATAGAGCTACTATGGTCTATAAATCTCTCAATGGTCTTGCTCCCATTATCTTCGAGAGAGATTTGTCGAGCGTATAGTACTAATAGTAGTATTACCAATCGCTCATTGAGAGACATCGAGGGCAAACTCGCGATTCCTATGCCCCGCACAAATTTCATGAAAAACAGTTTTAGCTACTCGGGGGCAATACTTTGGAATAACTTACCCTCTGAGTTGCGACAGGCCAACTCTCTTAGAACCTTCCGGTATGGCTGCAAGAAGTACTCTTCAGTGCTTACTATTGATTAATGTAGATTCACACGTCACTCATGTAAAGCAGGTTTTTCTTTTCTATTTTCTATTAATTTAATTATTATAGTTTTTCCATAGACTGTAAATAATTGTAGTATATGTATATATATATAGTAGTCCTATTAAGTAGTGATTAATTTAATTTGCACAAATAGTTGCATGAAATAGTAATGTAGATTCATTTGTATTTTTATCCTGATGAGTAGATCCGTGTATAAATAAAGTTATTATTATTATTATTATTATTATTATTATTATTATTATTATTTTCTAGACTATTGCCTATTGGCAGTTTATTGAGCTAGGTGTTTGAAAACTCACGAGTGCATGTTTTCCAAATTGCACGAAAAACCATGCAATATCTTATTCATAATATGCATGAAAAATGTTCAAGTCAACCGTACTAGCTTACTCCTCGAGCCCTTCACTTTTTTTCACCACTATTTGAAAAAGGTTTCTCAAAGCACTAGGAATCTTCTAGTTTTCTTGCAGGCACTTTACTCGACAATATTAAAGAATAATGAGCTTAATGTTCAGTTGTTTTTGTAAAGTTTATATGACGTGTCCAACATTATATGTTGGTATATTTGTTATTTGCTTGCATGATGAATGGCTGAGCTGTCAACAGGTTGCAATAAATAATAAATGTGGTGTTACCATGCACAAATCCCTGCTTACTATTACAAAGGAATTAATCAAGATTCGGTATATTATCATGGAACAACCCAAAACAAAACTCAGAATTTGACTTTGTAATACTTACAAAACCTCTTTAATCATAAACTAAATTCGTCATGTATACCTCGACCAGTGCATAACCTTCGATTTCGGTAAAATACGGTAAATAACTGTTATACATACAATATTTCCTATATACATAGATGAAAATATATAGATGTTGAGCCTGGTGGAAATCTCCTGAAATGACTGGTGTACAACTATTTTCCATTAGGTTTTACTAGTGTCGAGTTCCAAAGGTCCCAACAGGTGGGTTGTGCCAAGTGGAGGTGTTGAACCTAATGAAGATCCTGTTACGGCTGCACTTCGAGAGGTTGTTGAAGAGGTTTGTTTAGTTGATAAACATTCTGTGTGTCTATGTATAAAATAGGTAACGTCTTACACCTGCGGTGAATAGGGACCTTACGAAGTACGACGGCAACTTCAACGACGACGTCTTCTAAACAAAATAATTCTAGTTGTGGAACAAAGAGAATGAATAATTTTTAGTCCCTAGAGTAATCTCAACAGCGTCCTCGTTCTTTATACAACGCCACTTAGAGCATTTTCACGTCTTCAGGACGACGTCAACGGCCAAAAGATGAGAACTGTTGTTTAAGATTGACCTCAATACAGAGACTACAATCTTTTTAGCAGTACTGCGGCGTTTTGGAAGTCATTAAACTAGCTTCAAATATCAAATATAATAGTCAGTTAGCCGTGACTTTTTTCAATTAAAAAGTTTGTGTTGCTTTTTAACCGCCGTCGTCGTCCTAGCATCGTAAGGTCCCTATTATTGATCAGTTACCGCGCGTTACGCATCAACGGTTGTGACGTCAACGCACATTTCTCAGTTTTAATTCATAAAAAGATGTACGCCTGCGTTTATATAACCTGATGCAAACACTCTGAAGAGTTTGGGAGAATTCGAAATTGCCTACGACTCGGCTTAACATGAACTTTTTAATTTTCCCAACTCATTCAGATCTCACGTTTGCATTAGGCTAGCTATATAAACACGCGCGACCATTTTCTATTTTTTAAATAGTTTATTTAATAGAACACAGTTTCATATTTAACATTTTTTTAATTAAAACTATATTTTATAGAATTTATCTTAAATAAGTAAATTTACAATGTTTCTAGGCTGGTGTCAAAGGGATTCTGGGTAGATTTCTTGGTGTATTTCAGGTATAACCAAAGGCAAATTGAAAATGCCTTCTTTCTTAATACATAATTACTAAATTACTGAATTACTAATCACGAGAAAGTATTGCATGTAATTGTGAAGTGACCGCGCGCTTGCTTTAGTATAAAAATACAGTGAATACATATAATAAATATTGAAATAATATATGCGTGCGTATATTTAAAAAGAAAACGAGGGCGAGTTGTCTAATTGTTTTAGTATCAACCATAAACAACTTTTCTTTAACGTAAATAAGTCTTATCAAACATTATTATATTCCAAATGTTTAGATAGTTTTACCTTTTTGTTTGGTGAAGTCTCCCCATTCGAAATGTAGAGTAGTTCGATGGCACTTGATAAACAATCGCTCACAAAAAACGAGATTGTAATTACTTTGCTTCCAATTTGGTGTAGATATACTCCATAGACATAAGCGAATTCATTTTCTTATTCAAAAATGTCAAACTGAACAATTTTCCATTACGTTTGGGGCAATGTTTTCATGATTTCATCACTCGTATATAAATTTTAGCGGACGCCATGTTTGGCCTAGCTTCTAGGTTTTGCTTGCAGCATGAATATGTCGTGGCTTCTGATTGGTCAGGATAGGAATATTCCAGTTATAAGAAAGTTTGTCATTGGATAACGCTACTAGTGGTCTATCACCAATAGACCACTAGTAGCTTAGCCAATCAGAATGCCGAATTTGTGATAGACCATTAGTTGGTTGATACTAAATATATATGTAGGTATTGTATGGTTTATAGATATAGTCGATCCGCAAAATTTAACAAAATCGTTCAAACTTTATTGACAGACCACAACTGTCGTGGATTTCTTGGCGTCTTGTGATTGCGTGCAAATGTTCTGGTACACGTTCGTAATCATTTTGGACATGTGAATAAGGTTTCTGAAGTATGTTGATTATGAGTCTTTCGCCTTGATCACGTGATTGACTAAACATCCCTAAATCACGATCGGAAATGGCGGCTGTCGAGGCTCGCGAAATACGGGATGACCCGTATTAGCTACGCATGCGTAGAACGAATATCTTGCGTGTAAACGTCATCAATACACGGCCGGCAACTCACTTGAGCCAGCACGCACGTGGACTGCGAACTGCCCCATGAAAGTGGCCGATTTTCTATGCGATTTCCGATCGTGACATAGTCAATGGCAAGTGCATGCAACCACGCACCAATTTAGTGAAAAAGCACTTTGCATCAGCAAATACAGGATACTTAATGTGTAAAGATCTTGTTTCTGAAAGAAGGAGTCCTGACAGACGAAAAATGTCGGCAATTATAATTGTAAGCCAATTAGACGATATTAAATCCAAGCCTGATGGTCTTGCTTGTAAAGATCTTCTAAGCAGCATTAGTTTCCTCATAGAAGGAGTCTGTCGTCTAAATCTGCCCGTCGATACTGACTCGTCCAATGATGAGCCTGCTTCTGTACAAGAACAGCTAGAAGAAAGCGGTCAAGCCGAAAGAGCGTGCGGTGGTCGTGCTGTCTTTAACGAAGCGTTGCCTTTAAAGCTTGCACACCGTCACGCAATCCGAAGATTGAAAATTGCCTAGGAATCTAGACAAGAGAAACAAGAGCTTTTAATAACGAAGCTCTGAGCTTCACTGAAGATAGAATGTTTGCAACTTAACTACGAATGGCAAGCAGAATTCTTGAAAGTCTACAGGATCCAGAGGCAGCAGCTAATGATTGCAGTTTGTACCTTGATGAACTTCACGTTATGCCATTAGAGAAATATTCTCTGTTTACCTAAGTGGAGGAACGAAATCGCTCTTTAGGAAAACGCAACGGCTTGGGAAGGTAACATCTGTGACTTTGATCAATTTTACATTGTGCAATTTTATCAAAAAGTTACTAAAACACCACTGAGTCTCTTTGACTGGCCGAGAATAGAACTAAGTAATGGAACTTATCACCAAATCTGTGAAAAAAGCCAGGTAATAAAAATAAAAGAGGCTGCAATGGAGGCGCCCAATCGATTTACATGCATGCAATGTTGAAGATGCTGGATATAGATCGCGTTCGGCTGTAAACAGCAAAGGAGAGATTATTATAGAGTTAGGTCAGAGATAGTTTGAATGTTATCAACATGTAGTGAAGATGAAATCCACGGGCAAGTTATTTCAGCATACGCTCATTGGACATCGACGATGAGGATAATGTATACATGTATATCGTCACAATCTTTGAACAAACTCGCTATTTTAATTTTGCAGCTATAAATTATTTGTCTTTGGCGCAAAAGCAAACTTTGAACATCAATTTCGACTACTGTTTCTTGCTAATGATATGTTCGAATACGTTAATATATTGCAATAACCAAGAATAAAAACATTATTATCGCTAAACAAGGTAACAATCATGTATATGACGTTTTCCGCGTCTATTGTTACAGACATGCAGTGTATGCATGTCTTGAACAACAGTGGGGAACTGCAATACAGCTTTCCTCTGGAGAAGAACATAGACCAAGTCTACCTGAGCATTTATCATATACAAGAATGAAATAGCTTTAGCGTCACACGGTCTGAAAATAGTCAATAACTCTACATTAAAGAAGGAACTCATGCACCTACATGTATCGTCAAAATAGTCCAGCAAACGATAAGAGCTGCAGGGCATGGCTTCAAAATGGTTATTTAAAAAAAGAAACAGAAGGATTAATAATGGCCGCCCAGAGCCATTCATTAATTCATTAAGAACAAATGCGTAGACAAGACGAAAGACGACTCGCTCTGTCGTATGGATAAAGGATAAAGGACTGGGGGCTAATCATCCTTACTTGCAGCCAGTGGCTGAATTGCGAAGGATGCAGATCAACGTGGCCGTGTCGAGGCATATCAAAGGCGCTCCAAGCAGCCGCCAACGACACAGTTCAGACCACGGATCACAGCTAAGATGTTAGGTGTTGATTTTATGGAGGGAGGAAAACCGGAGAACCCGGCGAAAAAACCCTGGAAGCACAGGAGAGATCAACTACAACTCTACTCACATGAGTCCAAGCCCGACAATGGGGTCATTCCCAAGCGGCCACCCATCCAAGTACTAACCCCGTCTAACTGGGCTTAACTTTTTGGTGAAAGGCAGCGCGCTAACAGAACACGCCACCCGTGCTCCCCTATGCCTATCCCCTATGTATGTGCCGGTAGAAAGATGAAACAGTCAATCATTTGATAAGTCAATGCACTAATCTGGCTCAGAAAGAAGACAAACAGAGGAGACATGATGGGGTTGCGAAGGCCCTTCATTGGGATCTATGCAAGCAACATAGTCTCTGAGGGAATAATGGAAAACGAAGAGTGTAAAATTTTATGGGATCGATTGTAATATACGTGCAGTAAACAGCAAAGGAGAGATTATCATAGAGAGCAAGGTGAGGTCAGAGGTAGTTTGAATGTTATCAACAGTGAAGATGAAATCCAGTTATTTTGTAGTCTTCCAAAAGAACACACACGAGGAAGTTATTTCAGCATACGCCCATGCACTGGCCATCGACATCGACGATGAGGATAATGTACATACATGTATGTCCCGTAACAATCTTTGCACAAACTCGCTATTTTTGCAGCTGTAAATTTGTCTTTGGCGAAAAAGGAAACTGTGAACATTAATCTCAAGTACTGTTTCTTGCTAATGATATGTTCGAATACGTTAATATATTGCAATAACCAAGAATAAAAACATTGTTTATTATCGCTAAACAAGGTAACAGTCGTGTGTATGACGTTCTCCACTGTTGTTGCAGACATACAGTATGTGCATGTCTTGAACAACAGTGCATGGGGAGCTGCAATACAGCTTGAGCATTTATCACAAGAATGAAATAGTTTTAGCATCACGCGGTCTGAAAATATTCAGTAAATCTACACTGAAGAAGGAAAATCAAATGGAACAATTGAATTACCTAAAGCTCACCGAGTGCTAAATAGGTTTTAATAAATAACATTTTTAGTGATATGATTGAATGCCACTCTAAGCATTGCTTGAAGTGGCATTTAATCATATCACTAAAAAAGTTATTGTTTATACCGGGGTGGAGTATCCGAGAACCTATTATTTGTTCATGGTTATTCAGAAACTGGTGAACTGCAAATTTTACCATTATTTCATGATGCAGATTATTCTGATAAACTCACCTATCGTCAAAATAATCCAGAAAACGGCCTTAATGTCTAGTCGTGCTTCAGGGTTTGTATTTGCTGTTATCAAATTCAATCTTTCGTTGTCAAGTGGTTGAAGGTGTGGTTCTGATTCCACATTCTTACAAACTTTTCTGATTACTGATGTCAGCAGGTCTCGAATTCCATCCTGCCTCTGCGCCACAAAATCACCCTTCTTACATGACAGGGAATGGTTGATGGAAAAACTCTCACCACTTGGACAATAACTTGGTAAATCGAACAACGGTAAATTATAGCGCAGACGAAAGGAGTCTCTAAATTCTTGTTTGTTCAAACAAAGTCCCTGATCCTCAAGTGGAAGAAGCCCATGATTTACTGTATACTGTGCATTGTACATAATACGGATTTCATGATAATCTTCTTGAGATTTGTTTCTTTGTAGAACAATTTTACGTGAGCTTGTTTTTTTTTAATTTTTAGAACGATCTTAGAAATCACCGTACATCTGTATATGTCCTCATTGTTACTGAAGAATGCGAGGATTGGTATGAAGGAAAGTATGGTGAGCAATTAGTTTGAATTGCATGGCAGCTGGCACTCGCGTGTCGCTATTTAATTGGTTATTTGGCGACTATATTGGCCGATTTCTAGATGGTAGTCGGACAAAATAAAATTTGATTGATTTGTACAACCTAGCACAATGCAAGCGTATACAGCATTTTCTAACACGAACGTAAACAACTCCAGAGCATCAATATCAAGTAAATATTTTAGACCACCATCTGGGCAGATAAAACGGAAGTGACCTCACGTGAAAGTAAAGAATAGCAGCTTCGGACAAAGTCAACAAGATTGTTTTCGGACAAGACTGCTGGACGCTACACGCGCATCAGGACATATGAAGATAATATGTTATTTTCATGTATTATTGATAGAAAAGATACTTTGGGGAAGTAAGGGTGGCACAACTTCTGTAAGCCGGCTGCATGGAATCGGCCCTGTGATACTTATGCAGTGCTCTGACTACTGAACTGCCGAGGTAGTTACCAAATTATTAACAATTAGTCACCGAAGTCGAGGTGATTATCGTTGAATATCGTTAAGGTGACTAATTGTTTTAGTAAAATCTCAGGCCTGAGAAGAATAACCATTAACTGTCGTAGTTTTATCATGTAAATTTAAATAATGCTCATTCAGTTCAATCTTGCGAAGTTTTCTTCACGCTTTGACAGCTGTCTAAGCCTTCAGTTCCACATACGATTAAAACTGGCCCAAAATTCAAATAATTTAATGACTAAACACTTTCTCACCTTCAAACAGTTCCAACTTAGAGCTTTTCTGTGTACACAGTCTCTATCTGTTGAGGTTTTTGACGGTTTTTTGACGGTTTATAAGAATAGTCGCTGCAGTCGCCATTTTGAAAAATAATTACACCATTGATCAGACATCATCCGTCAAAATGATGATTCCGACAATTTCCGACAACAATTTCTAGTATAGTTACCTCGCGCGTTACCTCGCGCGAGGTAACTATCGCGAAATAGGCGGTTCAGCTCGACCAATCAGCGGACGAGAAATTCAAAAGTTACTTCTGAAATTTTACTAAGAGCAAGTAGTCAACAAGTTGTGTATATATTGTGGCAATACCGGAATACTTGAGTATATTTACAAGTATAATTTTTGTCATTTCTCAGAATTAAACTAAGTGTTGTAGGTATTTCTGGTGAATACAAAGTTTGGAGTGTTGGAATATATTTTATTTTATTTTGCACATATCTATGGAATATATAGATTTCAAGAACAAACCAGGTCCAGTTGCGAAAATGTAACACCAAGGCCAGCTATCTTGTAAACGTATATATACATCATGCACGTACACTTGTAGTATGTATCTGCATTTACATCTGCATCTATATCTGTATTCTGCGTTTCTATATAACTATTAAATATGTGATACAGTTAAAGAATGTTTCGTTTCAGTGTAGAGCAGTAGTTCCCAACCTGTGATCTGCTCCCCCCTGGGGTGCGTGTGTGTGTGTGGGGGGGGGGGGGGGGGGGGGAGGGAGAGGCAATTATCGGAGGTCCGCAAAGACCTGACCTGTTGATAATTTTTCACACGAGTTTAAATTTAAATTATATAAGTTTAAACTTTAAAGTAAAAGTTTTAACTTTAAAATATAAGTGCCCTCAAAATGTTAAAATGCGGGAAATGGCATTTCAGGGACGCAATTGTTTTATTTTATTTATTTTTTGGAAGGGGGAGGATGCCCCTAGACCCCCGTGAATATTTTGAACAAGTCCCGAGGAATCGTTGAATGAAAAAAGGTTGGGAACCACCGGTGTAATGTTTTATATTTGACTTTGTGGTATTGTTTTTGTTTGGGGATTCCGTTGTCGTGCAAACGTTGTCTTATACCCGATGATTTTGAATATTTTTGTGTCTGTTTTTCCTAGGGCGGGTTCGCAAATGGTTTTCTGTTGATTCAGCCTTTAAACTGCTACAGGAATCTAAGCCATCTCAAAAAGTTTACCTCGATAAGGCTATAAATACGAGGTGACAGGTAATATTTAAGTAGTTTACTGAAGTTAACATTAGAATACAATTTACTAATTAGACAACGACCCGAGTTGTCTATTTAACAATTATACAATACCCTGGTTGCTATGCGTGTTTTCATTGGTTGTTGGCCATGATCTATTACAGGACAGACACATGGTCACGTCAGATCACGTCAGCTGACTTGCTTTTTTTCCTTTTTCATGCCCAAAATCCGGCAAGAGTTTCGACACAAAAACCTTTTAAACTTTTATTGTATAAAACAAATAGATTCCATTTTTTTGTTGTCTGTTCAGTTATAGATGCACAGAGGACGTCACAACGTGGTAAGAACATCAGTGACCCACTCGACTGCGTCTCGTGGGCCACTTTTTTGTTCTTACCACGTTGTGACGTCATCTGTGCATCTATAACTGAACAGACAACGGCAAAATGGAATCTATTTGTTAATTAGACAACGTGCCCATTTTAGTATAAACCAAGTAGTCGGACAAACTTCTATATTAAGGTCTTCGTTAAGGTTTGCAGGGCAATTTCTGTAAAGCGCTCTCAGTTCGTCAGAATTTATGCCACAAAAATAAATAAATATCGTTAGAAAGCTATGAATTTGTAGAATACAATGGTGTCTTTGGTTTCGCGATAAACACAAACCGTTAATAGTTGTGAATTTTTTAATTAAAACCAGAGGGCTTCACTCGGGTCGACTTAAGAACAAAGAGTTTCATTTTGTTCACAAAATTCTTTCGCAGTTCGATTCCGAGATAAATGTCCAGCAAAATGGTGTCAGCGGTTTTTTATTTATTGCCTGGTTTCGAATTTATGACTTATTTTGTCCGAATCTTGGTCGAAAAACAACATTTTTAACTTTGGTCGTCAATAAAATCGGCAAAACTCGTCATATCAAAAAACGCTGCCACCGTTTTGCTGGAAATTTATCTCGGAATCTACAAAAAAAGATTTTGAACAAAATAAAACGCTTTTTACTCGAGTCGCCCCGAGTGAAGCCCTCTGGTTTTAATTTAAAAAATCACAACTATTAACGGTTTGTGTTTAGCGCGAAACCAAAGACACCATTGTATTCTACAAATTAATAGCTTTCTAACGATATCTATTTTTTTTTTTGTGGCATAAATTCTGACGAATTGAGAGCGCTTTACAGAAATGACCCTGAAAACCTATACGAAGACCTTAAGGAAACAAACTGTTGAGTTTTCTTCCATTATTTTGCATTTAAATCTTTACTTTTTCGCTACTTACTAGTGGTACGAATAGACAGCGAGTAGCTCAGCCAATCAGAATGCAGCCGTTGTAATAGTGCACTTGTTGGTTTATACTGAGCGGAGAGTCGACGAGGGCGAAATAGTCGGACAATGGTTAGACAAAATATTATTTTAGAGAAACAAAGTGAAATCTCGGCAAAACACCGTTATTTTGCTGCCTCCTCCACAGGTTCTTATAATTTTTAGGAAAATATTTGTTTAAGTTAAATTTCTCATGTTGAGCGAAGCCCGATCGCGTTTGTGACTGAAGCCAGGGAACTAGCGTAGAGCGCGCGCAATGGTTGATGGGATTGCCAGGTGAGGGAGGGGAAGAGCCTGCTAAGTCCTGTGTCGAAAAGTTGCAAATTTGTTCGAAACTGTGAAAAAAGGCTTAATTTAGGAAATTGCGGAATCTCTTGACGACAGTGGTCTTTACTGGAACTAGAAGATTTTTCTGATGACTCTTGCAAAGATTTGGAAGTTTCCATGAGCGATCTGAGTCTTTACGACGGTAAGTGTTGTGAGTTGTTTACATATTTTACTTGAAACATCGATCTTCTGCAACTGAGCGATCAGGTTTTTAGTTTTGGTGTATTTGTTACCTTCAGATGATCAACCAAGAACAAGCACGCCGTTAGAAGGTAGTCCTATCGGAGGAAAACATCATCTCACGCCTTCTTCGAAACAAACCAACCTCGAACCAAGAACCGTCTGAGGCCTTATCCGAATTACAAAAAAATATATAAATATTTATAACATATATGCTAATATGTATATCTCATTTCAAAAACAGATCATTCACGCACGAAATATATGAAATATTTATGCGCTAACCTTTTCCATTCGGAGAGAGAAGACATGTATCTCAACGTTTCTTGGCCATGTAGATGCCGCATGGTTAAAGCAGATTTTGCCAAATCTTTTGCGGTGGCCGCCTTCTTATGAGTTATTCAACTTTTCGACGCATTGAACCTCTGGACAGATGGTTTTGTGCGCTTGGAACGCATCGTGGAAGGGCCTATAAATATTCTCGCAAATTTCTGTCCGATCCGCCATTACAGAACACGCCATCTTGGCCGCAGGATTTGCCAGTCGCTTCTCCCCTTTTCCCCTTCCCTCGCGCCCCCTCAACATGGGCCCCACTGATGGGCCCCCTCTCAAATTTCCTCAATGATCGATCCCAGATCTCATTCTTGAAAAGCGACTGGGGACGAGGTAGGTTATTTTGCATTTGTAAATTGACTCGTTCTCAAATAGTGGTCTGACACCAATAGTTAAACAGTGAGTAGCTTAACCAATCGGAGTGCAATATTTGTAACAGACCATCATCGTATCAGTTGGTTTATACCACTGACCAATATATAACTGGACTGCGGGTCCCCGATACTTATGTATTGCAAAAATGTCTTCAATTGACCGGCGCTATCTTGTTAGTAGGTCTTCCGACGGCTTAAACCGAAATGTTGGCGACGCACGCCGATTACACTTTTGGAGCAAAAAGTCGTGGAGAGAAATATTTACACAGAAATTAATTTAGTTCTAAAATATAACTACAAAGACGTTAAAATACATTAACATTGTGATGTGACACAAAGGTTCCGAGAAAAATTTCAAGCTTTTTTTCTTTGCTTTGTCGTGTTATGTTGTCCAATGAAGCAAGCTCAAAACTGGCGGAAAACATCTTCCCGAACACTAAGAAAATCAAGAAACATACGAATACAATATAAACATGTTGTGAACATATTTACTGAGGTTTCTTTTTAAAGAACAATTCTGAGTTAGTGGTATTTGGGGGGGGGGGGAGTGAATAGGGGTACCGAAATCTCTGCTCTTTTTTTTTTCGATGGCGCAACACGAGAGGGTGTCGCGAAAAAATTACCACTGTTGGTATACGTTTTACCACTATTAGTATACGTTTTACCACTATTGGTATTCACCGGGGGGTGAATAGGTTTGCGGATCGGTGGATTTGGTCCTAAAACCCAGTGCGTATTTCGGTTCTGATCAAAATTTCTGTCGGATTTGTGGATCCAGTGAAAGTGGTTGATTGCGGATTTTCCCAATAATTGACTTCGGATTTTGGATTTTGCTTGCAATTGCCTGCGGACGCTGGATCTTATTCGTGTCTCGGAATGTGGATTTTGCCTTTATTGATCATTGATGATCTTCTATTCTTATTGCCATGAGAGAAAGAAATGATCATAGACGAGTCAACATTAGTTCAAGTAAATGTCAGCGCGGTGTTGAAATAAAATTTGCGTAAATCGTGCGAGTGTGGATTGTTGGATTTGACCAAAAAAATTAGCGGATTGTCGGATTTCGGTACCCCTATTCTGACCCCCCCCCCCCCCCCCCCTCCCCCCCATACCACTAACTCGGAATTATTCGTTAAAAAGACTTTAGTTGAACTTTTTGCTTACCGACAAGCGTTTTTAAGTTTTGAAATGCTTGTCTCTCTGAAATGACTCTGTGCTCTTTTTTTTTATAGCGCAACACGAGAGGGAAATATTTACCACTATTGGTATACGTTTTACCACTATTGGTATAAGTTTTACTACTATTGGTATATGTTTTACCACTATTGGTATAAGTTTTACCACTATTGGTATATGTTTTACCACTATTTGTATATGTTTTACCACTATTGGTATATGTTTTACCACTATTGGTATATGTTTTACCACTATTGGTATATGTTTTACCACTATTGGTATATGTTTTACCACTATTGGTATAAGTTTTACCACTATTGGTATAAGTTTTACCACTATTGGTATATGTTTTACCACTATTGGTATATGTTTTACCACTATTGGTATATGTTTTACCACTATTGGTATATGTTTTACCACTATTGGTATATGTTTTACCACTATTGGTATAAGTTTTACCACTATTGGTATATGTTTTACCACTATTGGTATAAGTTTTACCACTATTGGTATATGTTTTACCACTATTGGTATAAGTTTTACCACTATTGGTATATGTTTTACCACTATTGGTATAAGTTTTACCACTATTGGTATATGTTTTACCACTATTGGTATATGTTTTACCACTATTGGTATATGTTTTACCACTATTGGTATATGTTTTACCACTATTGGTATCTATTGGTATAAGTTTTACCACTATTGGTATACGTTTTACCACTATTGGTATAAGTTTTACCACTATTGGTATATGTTTTACCACTATTGGTATAAGTTTTACCACTATTGGTATATGTTTTACCACTATTGGTATAAGTTTTTACCACTATTGGTATATGTTTTACCACTATTGGTATATGTTTTACCACTATTGGTATAAGTTTTACCACTATTGGTATATGTTTTACCACTATTGGTATAAGTTTTACCACTATTGGTATATGTTTTACCACTATTGGTATATGTTTTACCACTATTGGTATAAGTTTTACCACTATTGGTATATGTTTTACCACTATTGGTATAAGTTTTACCACTATTGGTATATGTTTTACCACTATTGGTATATGTTTTACCACTATTGGTATAAGTTTTACCACTATTGGTATATGTTTTACCACTATTGGTATAAGTTTTACCACTATTTGTATATGTTTTACCACTATTGGTATATGTTTTACCACGATTGGTATATGTTTTACCACTATTGGTATATGTTTTACCACTATTGGTATAAGTTTTACCACTATTGGTATAAGTTTTACCACTATTGGTATAAGTTTTACCACTATTGGTATAAGTTTTACTACTATTGGTATATGTTTTACCACTATTGGTATATGTTTTACCACTATTGGTATAAGTTTTACCACTACTGATATATGTTTTACCACTATTGGTATATGTTTTACCACTATTGGTATATGTTTTACCACTATTGGTATAAGTTTTACCACTACTGATATATGTTTTACCACTATTGGTATATGTTTTACCACTATTGGTATATGTTTTACCACTATTGGTATAAGTTTTACCACTATTGGTATATGTTTTACCACTATTGGTATATGTTTTACCACTATTGGTATAAGTTTTACCACTATTGGTATAAGTTTTACCACTATTGGTATATGTTTTACCACTATTGGTATATGTTTTACCACTATTGGTATAAGTTTTACCACTATTGGTATATGTTTTACCACTATTGGTATATGTTTTACCACTATTGGTATATGTTTTACCACTATTGGTATATGTTTTACCACTATTGGTATATGTTTTACCACTATTGGTATATGTTTTACCACTATTGGTATATGTTTTACCACTATTGGTATATGTTTTACCACTATTGGTATATGTTTTACCACTATTGGTATATGTTTTACCACTATTGGTATACCAATACTGATTTTTGTGTCAATTTTAGAACGTGGCGGACATTATGCAATCAGTGTCGCAGATATAAAAAAAAAGAGATTGATGTTGCGAAGTAGTGTGTCATGCAATGACGACGTCCGCGTGGGGTGGTTGCGAAAGCAAGTGTTAGTGAACATAAAGAATATATTGAAAGCCAAATATGTATATAGTTGCATCTAAATGTGTGTATGGTTCCTATAGTGTGCATGCTAAATATTTATTTTCATAAATATAAAAGTTTTTGATAAATGCAATAACATAATTACCATGCCACACGGGTCCACACCACTCCATACTACTCCATACCACTCCACTCCATACTACTCCATACCACACCATACCACACCACATCACCCATCCATACCACTCCAAACCATACCGTACCATACTATACCATACCATACCATACCATACCGTACCATACTATACCATACCATACTATACCATACCATACCATACCATACCATACCATACCATACCTCTTTTATACGAAATGACATATGTATATGATGTACATGCATCAGACAATTCTTGTACATCTTAAAGTGTATATGGCATAAAAATTAAGTCTGTCTTATTTATAAGAACACTTAAAATGACAAAGTAACGTCTTTTGCAGTTTTTCGTTTCCTCGTTTCATTTTTGAGATATTTCAGCTTGTTTGATATGTAAATGTCACATGTTGTGACGTACACGTGCATAATGACTTATCGGAGAACTGAGAAGATTCTATATTTTCCCTATTATCAATCCAAACTTAATTGGAAGAGAAAATGTGCATCTTTTCCTACCAAAAGACCAAACATGTAGAATTTCAAGTGATTTTGTTGGATACTAGTATAATATATATTAAGTTTTCTGACTGCCCCATTGGGTTCGATTCCCGGGCAGTCAGAAAACTTTTCACTACAGCAGTGATTCGACTTCACGACTTCATTTGAAATGCTTCTTCTTCACATATATACGCTGCTGAAGGACAACTGAATGTTTATAATTTACGGTGGCTTGGGTCAAGCCGACTTCGTCCTGGAAAAAGATACCTAACTCTTCGTTTAGGTGGATTAGATATCCCCCGATGAGCTACGTTAATGTGTGCGATATTTAATATATGGATATTTCTGACTGCCTCAGCCGGGAGTCCCAATAGCTCAGCGGTATAGCGCTGGTACGTTAAACCAGAGACCTTGGGTTCGATTCCCGGTTGGGGCAGTCAGAAAACGTTTCTCTACAGCAGTGATTCGACTTCGTTTGAAATTCTTCTTCTTCACGTATATACGCATATATTCATTAATATATTAAGTGTTCTTTCAAATAAACAAGCTTTCATTAAGCTAAATTTCCGACAAGCTCTCCCTCTCTATTGTATATACATAACTAAAGACCTATCTTCGGACCTAGTCAATCGAGATATGGTCTGGAAACTCAGCTAAAGTCTTTGGTCTATCTTTTTGTTCGCCTTTATGCATTTTTGTGCACGGTCACTGAACACATTGTATTTTAGTATAATGAACGAATTGTCCTATAGCAATGTTTCAGTTCAATCACTCAACCGTGCTTTTTAAATATTAATAAACCTAAAACAAAGGATGTGCACGGTGTAAGGTATGGTTCAACATAAAATCCCAGCTCATTATAGGCGCTTTGAAGTTTGCCGAGTTTCCAGACCATATCTTGATTGACCATGCTTCGGATTAACGACTGCATGGCGAAACATACCGGGCATGGAGCTTCCAAAGTACCTAATTCTTAGTTCTTAACATGGTCTTTTGTTTGAAGAAAGGCATGCACTTCGCTAGTAATGTGGTGCTCTGGCCGCCTTGTCACCTATATCCTATTGCCTTTTTTCCTATCGTATTGAAATTCCTGGTGGAGTTTGTGGCAATCACGTGACTAACAATTTACCAAATAAAAGATGAAGGAATGGGAGCTAATCAAAGGGTTCACCCCCGGTTTACTCGCAGCCAGCGGCTGACTTACGAAGGACGCAGATCAACGTGGCTTTCGAGGGTCAGGCTGACCAGACTGGCATGGACATAAACTTTCTTACTGGGTCTGAGCGTGAAGTTTCTGAACAATATAAGTTGAACACCCTTATTCCTATGGGACTCGATAGATGTGACTTTTTTTATCCATATGTATACTAACAGAGCTTTTACTTATTTTAAAAATTTACACTTTTATTCGATATATAAATATATTCAAATAAGTTATGAATAAAATTAAGCAGAACAAGTTGGAATAAAATTAACAATTAATATTTCTACATAAAACGTTTTGACTTCATTGATTAAGTCTCTAATAAAAAGCATTTCATGCACCAGGCAGTCAAATTTTCTTGTGCTCCTCCCTAAGTTTTTTTAGTTATTTTACTTGACAATGATGTTAGAACTGACATCGAAACGTCGTGACATTTTTTTATCGCTAACTTTTCTCACAAAAATTAATTATCAATAAATATATTCATTTTTTTATTAATTACGCGACTACGCCTATCTCATGCAGGGTTTGTAGATCTGAGGAAGAGGCTGCATGTGGCTCAAAACGTTCCCAATAAAATTGTTAGAAACTTGGTTCTCTGCTGTACATATATACTTCCTGTCTGCATGGATCTGTTTGAAGAAGGCTAGCTCGTGTTCATTCCATACACATTAGACTGTGATTCATGAAATAATAAATGGACGATCTTTCCCTCTTTCTTTATCCTTTTAAGGTATATTTTAAAGGGGAAAATATTTTTTACCTTGGTGTTGTTCTATTTTGATATTCAGTCCCACTGTATATTTTCTTCAGTGATATTCTTTTACTCCCATCTGGTCTAGTGTTTATATGCTTTTTGCTTTCGCCTTTGTACATTGGCTTTGATTTTTTGGCAAAATTTAAACTGTTGTAACCCATGGCTATTGGCGAATGGTTCTGCCTACTTTTGTACTTTTTACGGTTTCATTAATTGAGGATTTCGAGAAAACCGAGCTTGCGATCGTTGACGATGGTTTCAATCTTTCGGATACTGAAGAGCTGGCTTAAAATGCCTCGTGCATGCATGCATGTGCTCTACATGCAGTGATGGCGTCACGAGAACATTGTGCCGGCAATGCATGGTTAGGATTCAAAACAGACTCCTGTAAGTAGGGGGACCACGTTATTTTTAAAGTGCCACTAACCCCAAAACATTTTATGTTGAAGAATGGCGTTGAAAGTTCGGCGATATCGGCGTTTTTGTAATATGCAAATAAGGCATGTGATGACGTAAGATAAGGAAAGCAGAATTGTGGAAGATTTTATATCAGGGCGCTTATATAAGCGCCCTGTTTTATATCGTGTATATCTTCAAACTTATACATCGAAATTTCTAAAAACTTTGCACATATATACAGACCATTTAACTAAGAAAGATAATTTGAGTTATTTAGCCGTCATGGCAACCGATTTGTTTCCAGACCTCTAAATTCAGGCTCAAAAAATCTTTGTTTTTTTGCCATAGCTGAGTTTACTACAACTTCAGACTTTAGTATAAGATTAGTTAAGTTTGCAGAATCTTCCTCCAATATTACCAACTCCAAAATTATCAGCACCCGAGAGAAAACAAATAGTTTTGTTTATTAAATTAAGAGGTCTGGAAACTAATCGGTTACCATGACGACTATATAACTTGAACTATCTTTTTCAGTTTAGTAGTTTGTAAATACATGCAAAGTTTGGAGAAATTTTGATGAATAATTTTGAAGATATACTCGAAAATAAATCTTCGACAATTCTGCTTTCATTATCTTACGTCATCACATGCCTCTATTTGCATATTACAAAAACCTCAATAACTTAAGAACAAAAACCGATATAGCCGAACTTTCAACGACATTCTTCATAACTTTACAAGTGGTTTCAAAGTACCACAAATAAAATACACGATAAAATGTTGGGGGTTAGGGGCACTTTAAGGTGAAGTAATACGAGCAACAAAGTGCTGCACCATTGTTGCGTTGCAAGTTGAATAGCGTTGTTGCACGTATTACCACCCACCTCAAACATTGTCGCGCAACAATGATTTTGTTGCAAGTTGAAACAGCATGTTGCAGCAACTAGAACTGGAGTCTACTTTTTTCAACTTACAACAAAATCATTATTGCGTGACAATGTTTAAGGTGGTATAATACGTGCAACAATGCTTTTCAACTTGCAACGCAATAAAGTCGCGTGGAAAAAAAATGTTGCCCGTGTTATACCTCCTCACCTTTAGACAGGTTTGCGTTTTTGTTAGACTTGCTCTATCTTTGACTTTGTCAACAGTTAATGTTACCATGATTCAGCTACCCCCCTTGCTAAAATGTTGATAAGCTTAATCCTTTTTTCCTCTATGAGGTTCATCAGCTAGAGTAAACAATCTTCTGACACATCTAAATACCTCCAGAGTGCGAAAGAATGAGTTAAAGCTTATTAACTTTGAGCTGGATTAACTAGGGTTCAGTCTCGACAGGCGGAAACCAGCATACAATTATATGGGATAATGTGGAGGAAGTTGTAGTTGAAAGATGAATCTTGGATAAAGCAAGAGCATGAACAGGTTCTCAAAATATAGTATTCTATCATTTTCCTAAACAAACGTTTTACTTTTATGAGCTTTTTCTTTTTGAGTCTGCGAAAGTTGACAATGAACTGTTTAACCTTTGTAGTGATCTATAGAACCTATAATTGTAAATCGTGCACGGCTCGTGGGAAAATATTGCAAGGAATGCAAGCGGAAAATGCGAGACCACAAACGCAAATTTACCGGCACAAATCTCTTGGTTGGATCTGTTAATTTATTTCCTATAGCACAGATTATGATGTAAAGCTCACTGACTGCATAACGGGTGTTTTAAAATCCTTTCCGTTCCGCGAGTGCGTGTTAAAGATGTCTTGCATGAAAATAAAAGGATAAATATTGCGAATGGTACTGCTCTGCTTATGTTGCACAGAACAAATTGACATATGGTCTTTGCATCCTCTGATCTTCCATTCTAAGGTACTATGCATAGCTATAGGTTTTATATGTTCTATAGTCTATAGGTTCTATATAGTGTCTATAGGTTCTATAGCCGGGTTCTATAGTCTACTCTGTATATAGGTTCTATAGTGTCTATAGGTTCTGTAGTCTACTCTGTATAGGTTCTGTATAGTCAGAGTCTATATGTTCTGTAGTGTCTATAGGTTCTATAGTCTATATAGGTTCTATAGGATCTGTAGTCTTTATAAGTTCTATAGTCTATATAGTGTTATAGTCTTTATAAGTTCTCTCTCGGTTTTAGGGAGCGGTCATTATTTATAGCCAGGGTGGGGGCTGAAGAGAAAATACTTTGGATCACAAAATTTTTTTAACCCATCACTGTAAAACAGGAAAAAAAAATTACCCCACCCCAACACCTTTTTTTACAAGATCCCAAGTTAACTCTTTTGCTGCCAAACGTAGAGGATGTTTTAAAGTGCCAAAGGCAAAGAGCATTAGCACACATTAATGCCTCCATTAAAGAAATGAAGAAAGTCGACGAAAAGCTTCTCAACAGAAAAATGGAATTATACGACTTAGAATTGAAACCAAGACCCTGCGAGATCTTATTTGTAGATATAATCAAAGAAACGGAGTCAATACAATGATGAATATGTATGATACAACTCATACAAGACTACAGTTATTGGAAATGCTTTACCAAAAACAAATTGATCAAGATCTATCATTACATACAACTTAGACAATGAAGACATTACTGCAGCTACGAGTCGAACTTCATAATCAACTTCTGAATTTAGAAACGTAATTTGAAACTTGGCAACGAACTTCCCAACGGCGCGTTGAAAAGTAAACTGAAACCGACAATAACTGGAAATCAACGAAGATGGCGTCCGATGTCACGTGATTGCCAACTATGTATACTGTGTCGTCGTGATAGTTAGTAGGGACTTTAAGATCTACGACATCAACCTCAATGACGACGTCCTCTAAACAAAATAATTAACAATTATTGGACGAGGTTGAGCAAAATATCGTGATTTGTCAGTGGCGAGCAGACCATGGCCAGTTATTTGCCAATGCCGAAGGCAGAGGCAAATAACTGAACTGCGAGACACTGACAAATCACGATATTTTGTGAAAACCGAGTTCAATAATTGTTTTATTATTCGATTTATTTTTTACTTGACATTGTTTACCTGTAATTATGCCCACCCATTTCTTGGCAGCTTGGCTGAACGAGCGATTTACGTTTACCGAAGTTAAAGCCTGGTTTCCATATAGCCGTAAGAGCCGGCGGCATGGCTGCGGCAAGGGGCGATGGTCCAATCCCATACAGCTTTTTATTGCTGACTAATTCAACACTGTCTATGATTGGACCATCGCCCCTTGCCGCAGACATGCCGCCGGCTCTTACGGCTATATGGAAACCAGGCTTAAGTGTAACGCGCATGAGCTAAATATTATTTGCTGCAAAACAACATTTCCCGCTAATGCGCATGAGCAAACTGTTATTTGTAGGCAGTTATTTGCAGGTGACGTAGCGGTCCCTCAACCAATTAAAAGGAAGATAAAAATAAATCGAATAATAATTATTTTTGCTAAACAAAGACAAGAAATAATTTTAGACCCAAGGGCAATACTGGTGGCGTTTTGGAAAATATCAAATATAATAGTCAGTTAACCGTGACTTCTTTAAATTGTAAAACTTATCTTGCATTTTAACCGCCGTCGTTGTCCTAGCATCTTAAAGTCCCTAATACTGCACTGTAGAATACAATTTTTTAAGAGAGAGTGATATTAAGTCGAGCGTTTGTTTTGTCCTGGATGCGGTATACTAATTTCGATATGTCTAAATTAAATTGTGCAGCATATAAGCACAGAAAGTTTATTTCACATGCATGTGCCATTGTCGTCCCACTCAAAACCAAGGTCCGCAGACCTGCTCTCACCAATTTGTGAATTAACATGGAATTATACGACAACGATAATACCACAATACATCATTTGAAACGCCTTTACCTCTACTATTCAAATTTTAGTTTGTTGGGTCTTGTCAGACAACCCATTTTGCAAATTATGCTAATTTATGCTAATTATTATAAAAATAATATAATCTATAACAAAAAGGTAAGTATTTAGACAATAAATTATTTTATCAACAAACTTCTGTCAACAAAATGAAAAGCAACATTTCACAAATTCAAATTGAAAAAATCAAGGCAATACAATAAAACGCAAATATATTATTGCCATTTTGCTGTGGCACCCCCCATGGTGCACAGATTTCCGCCATCTTGAATTTATCAACTTCGGGAATGCAATACTTCATGTAATAGGCATGATAAGGCATCGTTGTACGGTAGGCAAAATTGCACGAAACATGCTATACATGAAAAAGTTTGAGAGAACCAATCAGGATGCAGTAATCTTATGTATATAAAACAAGAGGGCACTCAGAGACTGTATGCCTCCACTAGTGGACAGAAATATGTAGTGCTCATTTCTTATATACTACTTTTAAGACTATACTTATTTGTTCCATACTTCTACGACAATGTCTGGTCCACATCTAGATCTGTTTGGATATTGTAGTCTCATATATAGCCATAGTATTTTGACTTTCTCGTTCTCTACTCATTGCACCTGATTGTCCGCTTTTATTTTTGTATTTGTATTTTATTTTTGTTTTTGTATTTTGTAAATAGCAAAACTACATTTTTAAAATGGTTTTAGCAACTTTTGGCTTTGGCCGGTTTTGAGACCTTGAAAGGTGCCAAAAACATGTATTTCGCCATTCTGAGTCGAAAAAAATTATTTTCGAACTAACGGCCCAAATGTCAAATTATGTTTTTGACCGTCAAATAGCAAAACTTGACATCTGAAATGGTTTTAGCAACTTTTGGCTTTGGCCGGTTTTGAGACCTTGAAAAGTGCAAAAATGCATATTACAGCTGATAGCTAGCGCAAGCAAGGGTAGGGCAAATGGGGAATTAACTCTCTCCCCCGGCAGATTTATTGTATTACCTACTTGAAGTGACCGTGATTGCGGCTTGAAATTCGGATATTTACTATTTATCCTACTTAATATTTCTTGACAGATAACCGCAGTGTCTCCGCGGATATTAACAATTCATTAATACCCAAATTTTACTACAATACGACAGTGTTCTCTGAACGACTACTAAATATTCACTGTCTGCTGTATGTATATATACAATTGCAGATATCAATGCATCGCATGTGTTAAAACGCTTTATATAATATTTGGCTAGCGGGTTCTTTATCGCAATTATTTACCAGACAACTTAATGCTTTATTATTCAAGTCATGTGTTGTATTCCTAAGCAATTTCAGTTATGCATTTCTATGAAGAACTCTCGATTAAGTACGTGTCATCACTTTTAAAATTGTTCATCGCAGAACATCTACAAAAAGATCAGGACATACACTGTACAGGAAAAGATCGATTTGACTAACGAAAGACAAATATACAGAATACAAACAAATAAAGAGAAGTATAAACAAAAGACAGAAGTAAACAAAAGAGGGACGTAACGTATGCATGTCTTAACATCAATAAGCCGATCAAGAATTAAAGATGCTAACAAGTTAATGCTTATAAGATGCTGGTCAATGGCTTCACTTTAGTTTAGGAAATGATTAACGATGAGGTCTTTACATGGTGTGATCATATAGAGAGAAAAACAATGAATGGTTGGCAAATGTTCAACAGCTTTTTCTGATTCTTCTTGTTACGCGTGAATTAATAATCGAGCTTGTTATAAATGAACCCAGATGCGTAAAACAATTTTTGTTGTGGTTCTTCATTAGAAAACCCCTGCAGCTATACTTTACATCTGATCTATTACACAGGTGCGCCACGCAAGTTTGAAAATGCAACACTCACAAAACGTTGCGCAAACTATCCAGGATTATTTTCAGGCCACAGTAACACGGACCTATAATTGCCATGCTGTATATAAAGACTACAGAGCTATGTAGATTGAATGTTTAACAGTCTCATGTATGAGTGCAAAGTATTTAATCTGAGGGTTTAAGAAGATCAATTTGCTTTTAAATATCCCAACTTAAATGAAATGTCTGACGCACAGCCCCCAATTGAAGAGATGATCAATTAGTTGTTTCCAATCTTGTGTTAACAGCTCTCTATTAGACTCCAGCTGGTGTTTCGTCTGTGCATTAAGTACGCGCGGCGGTGTGGTTATAATGCATGCTTTTGAATCTTATCATTATATTTATAATTATTTAATTGTTTAATCAGTTTTGAATTTTCATAGGATTTGTTATTGAACTGGGTGGTCTCAGAACTGCAAAACATATTGTCTATATTCATGATCAAATTGAGTTGGGTGCACATGTTGCTTGAATTTCGCATATAATGTCGGTTGGGCGGGGTTATATAGGAATTAGGTTGCTGACAAAAAAAAATAGGCACCGGTCAATAGACCTGTATAGAAAAATACATGTATGGAAAAATGCCGTAACGCTTTTTATATGATGCAGTATATGCAATTTCATTATAGTGATTTCATTTGTTCAACAAGTCAAAACATTATTGTCTGTGCACTTCAAAATCATTAATTCACTGTAGTTCATGATGGGAAAACAAAAGAAATTAAGGAGTGTTTTTATATTTGTGCTAGAGACACGCTCAGCCCCGTTTACACGACACGAGTTTTTGGTACGGCACTCGGACCACTTTCCCTTGCTGTCCCTTCGTGCTCGGCCAAAACATTGAAAACTATAAAAAGCTGCCGTTTGGGAAGACACAGAGTTACCTGCGGAGGAGGCTATAAAATGGCCTGCTTCGTTTACACGACACATTTTTCGTGGACCCGAAGTACGTCTAACTTTCTAACCGGCACTCCTGATCACAAATAGGGTCCTCTTAATTCTTGAGCCATCGGAACAATTTTAAAGCACAGTGTTCTTAGTGCATTTCCTTACGGACTATTTAGTCCAAGTTTTGACGTGTGTGATATTCTGCCATAATTTTAATCATGTGAACTTGAATTTGTTCACGAAGTTTTTCAAGTTTGCGTCATGGTGACACTGTGCCTTTCTAGTTGCTTCATCTGACCATATTTTGCCGCTACTTTTAGTTGTAGACGACTTTGTAGACGCCATATTGCCTTTGTTTTGAAGAATGTGCGCATGCGTAAGTTGCTTTTGGTCCGCGGCCCATAAATTTAGGCCGGCCGAGACTAAAAGTCTGCTCCCCTAACATTTTGGGTACGCGGGCCGTTGTTGTACCCGTTTACACGACATTAATCAGGGGTGTCGTGCCAAAACAAATTGGTCCGCGGGCTGGAATTTAAGGGTGCCGTATACCAAAATCGCTTGTCGTGTAAACGGGGCTGGCCGCTGTTTTCGATAAATTTCTTGCTGGATCTTGCGGTTCACACAACGTCATTCATCAAAATGATTACGTCAATAGACAATGAATATACTATAGTTCGTTTTTGAAGTCGTTGGGCTATCGCCTCGTGTCTTTATGTGTCGTTTACTGAACAATATATATAGATTAAAGAATAAAGAGCAAGTTATTAATAATTTCACACTTATCAACAAGTCATAAGGAAAATACAAAGAAAATCTCTATATACCGTGTTGGTGATTTTATATACCTGATATAAAACCCTTTCATGTTGGAAAGAATGCAAAAAAAATAATTAAAATTGTAATCCTAAATAGCATTAATTGAATGAGAAAGCAATAACAACCAATACTAATAGATCGTTTGCACGCTCGAATTTTTAAACTGACTTGATAAAACACTGCTGCTGTCGTGCTACATTATACATACTGATCTGCGAAACAATGCAATTGGCAAAAGGCTTCACAAAATGTACTCTCTCTATATACGTGCATATATTTTCTGACTGCAACACCAACTGTTGTTTTCGATGGGTGATCAGCGTATAACGTTTCATCAATTTGGTTGCATGGGCCGATTTCAAGCCTGTGAATATTTTTCTTACGCCGTATTAAATACGATAATTTAGTTCATGAAAAATACGACGTCTGTTTTACCATTTTAAATACGACAAATTACGTTAAGTTCAACAGAGCCATTAAATGCAACGAGCTTGGGATAGATAGAGTTTTTCGGGGTGAACATCGTGAGCACATTTGTTTTGTGACGTAGTGTCCCAGAAAGTACTTTTATTTCGCTTTGAAAGTGACCATTTTTGACTAGCAGACGTCCGGTGGTCTGGGACCGAATTTAGGAGCTCGTGACGTCACTGGTTAGAGTCGTGTTTTGATCCTTTGCTATTCTTATATTAAATCTTGTTGCAAGCCCTATATATTTGTTGGAAAATAATGTCTGATACAGAGTCTAGTACAGACTACGTAGTTTTCATACGCCGAATAAAATAGTCATTTATTTTACGTATTATGGTAATTTTTATTAAATACAAACAAACAACTGAGAGTCTGAGACCTTAAATAGGCCGTACAACTCAACATGCCTATGTATGGTCAATTTTGGTCAAGTCTGAAAGTAATATAAATTTAATATGGCGCATAAAAAATATATACCGCGTTTATTAGATGGTTAGAGGCCTTAACCCTTTCATGTTCTGGTGGGACAACTTTATCTTTTTACTCTGACGCCAGACGATTTTGCTTGTCCATGAGGAGACGTGTCTGAAAGCCAGGCATGAAAATAAAGTTTAATAATAACGTGCTCAACAATTTACGTAATAAATTAAAGAATAAATACTGAATTAAAGCTTTAAAACCTTTACACTATTAGATTAAGTTATTTCAGGTAATACTGTATTTTACTTGCAGTATTAAAGAAAAATTCGTTTTGCATTTCATCAAAACTGTCGGCTGATAGCAGCGCCACGCGGGGGACTGGGGAGTACACGTTCCTAGTCCCAGTTCTGTCCAAGGTCGATTTTTCAATTTGTCTAAATTCGAGGAGAAAAGTTGAGGGGGGGGGGGTGGGGGGTGGGGGTTTGAGATTTTAATCTGGTTCATTTGAACCACCTGCACAACCCACCTAGTGTAGTCTTTTTTTTTCTTTTTTTTTCATATTTTTTGCACATAGTTACAGATTTTTGCAACATGACAACAAATTTTTGCACGGTGATAAAAATTTATTTTCACAGTTATAACAAATTTTTGCGCGGTGATAACAAATTTTGCAATGTGATGATAAATTTCTTGATAGGCTCGATTTCCAGCCGTATCTCGGACCCCCGCAAGAGACGGCTGGACGCGTGAGCCACAGAACGTGTCTGTGACGTTTTGCATAAATTAATTTTCACAATATCAAAAACCATAAAAGCTGACTGAAATATCAGACTTCCATGATCCTGTAGGCTGAAAGATGAAAATATATTGGCCATTAACTAGTTTCTCTAGAGCTTACTGATGTAATTTTTTTAGACAATCAATCTATATAACTCTTAAACGTTTCTAAAATGCGATCGCATGCCTCACTCATCTGCACTCTATAGATCGTTTTCATCTGACGTCCACGGTGGCCATATTGGTGTACCAAAACAATGAAATGGCGGCCATATTGGTGTACCATCTTTATCCTATGGGAATTTAGCTCTATTCTTATTCAAATATTCCGTATTGTTTCACCGCCCCAATGGGGCCACCGATCACGTGAGTGAAAACGACCTATTGATCACCATTTTGAACTAACAGGGTAATTCACACAATAATCCTAATCGTCCGAATAATATATGCCTGCTCCACAGTTGACAAGCTCACAAGTCCAGCCGTGATTTCGAGTGAATTTGAGCCTATAATTTCTTCACGGATAATATTTTTGCATTGTGAAAATGGGTTTTTTCCACGGTAATAACAATATTTTCTACGGTGATAAGCGATTTTTGCATTGTGATAACAATCATTTTCACGACGATAAGTTGTACGTATATAGATATAGTGCATGTGGTACGTTTGTGAACTTGGTGTAATGTAACAGACGTTTGCTAGAAGCTCGTGAAGCTCAATTATTCAGAAAAGATTTCTGAGCCCCAGACAGGGTTCGAGCCTGGAACCTTCTAATTATCTAACCATTGAGCCACTGCGGTGATAAGCGCTAGATTTTTGTATTGTGGTATCACATATTTTTCACGGTAATACATTTTTGTACGGCGATAATAAATGTTTCCACTGTGATGACAAGTTATATTTTAACAAGTTTGCAAAATAAATAATACAGTTTCTTCTTTAAAACCTATTAGTTGCGGTGTTCCTCAGGGGTCGAACTTGAGTCCGCTCCTCTTCTTGCTTTATATAAATGATTTACGGCAGCTATGTATGCCGACGACACAAATATAACTGTTTGCGGAAAAACGGGAAAAGAAATAGAAAAAAACCTAAACAGTGAGCTTGAAAAAGTTCACAGATGGCTTTTGGTCAACAAATTAACCCTCAATGTCGATTAAACGTGAATATATGATAATTGGTTCACGACAAAAGATGACAGATCTTACTGATGATTGTCACATAAAAATTAACATAGGGGGTAAAGATATAGAGTTACGTCGACCAAAAGTCTAGGTATGAAAGGTTATCTTGGAAAGACGAGGTTGATGGCATCAGCGCAAAGGTTTCCAGGGAAATTGGAGTTATTAGACGTGCTAAGCCATGTGTTAAGAAAGATTCTCTGAACTTAATGTATCAGTCTCTAGTTTTGCCTTATTTTGACTATTGCTCTCTAGTTTGAGGAAATTGCAACCAAACACAACAAGGCAAAATTCAGAGACTGCAAAACAGAGCAGTACGTGTTATAACCAGCGATATATGATATACGCTCCGTAGACATCCTTTCCAAATTAGGATGGAAAAACGGCTTAGATGAACGTAGAATTTCGCAAACTGAATCATACGTTACAAAACGATCGACGTCACGAGCATCGCTGTATCTTTATTTTTAAATGTCTGAACAACTTTTCTACCTGAAAGCATAAATGAAATGTTTAAAGTTTCAAACAATGAAAAATACGATCTATAAGGAATAATAATTTGATGCTGATGCTATCAAAACTAAAAACAAATGCAATAAAGAGGAGTTTTAGCTATAAAGGTGCAAAAATTTAGAATAATCGAATGGTTGACGAAAGAATGAAAGTTTTAAGCGCAAGTTAAATTTTGAAGTTTTAAATCCTCTGTTTTTACTACAGTCGATGGCACCTAAGCGTGTACACAGCCCGTCAAAACATGTTTTATGTCAACGTCAAAGTTAAATGTTTACCTTGCAAACGTATTAGGTTTTCATTCGATACATTCGAACCAATGCATTAATGTCACATGAATGTGCCCTTAGCCAATCACATCTCGGCAACTCACGGTGTTGATTTCAAAACAGTTAATTAACTTTAGCTTAAATTTAGAACATGTTTTGACGGGCCCTATGAAAAACAACCATTTTTATTTGTATTTTTATTAGTTTTATGAAGGTTGATCACGCTACCGTGTTAAAATAAGATTAAATAAATAAATAAATAAATAAATAAATAAATAAATAAATAAATAAATAAATAAATAAATAAATAAATAAATAAATAAATAAATAAATAAATAAATAAATAAATAAATAAATAAATAAATAAAATTTTACATTATATTATATTATATTATATTATATTATATTATATTATATTATATTATATTATATTATATTATATTATATTATTATATTACAAATTATATTATACATGTTTTCCAAATCTTTGATTATAATTTGTCAGAAACATCGATACATGTACTTTTAGTCGTACTTGCCGCTGTGATTGATGATTTCTTTCTTTGTTCACTCATATAGCCCAAATTATACTATCAGGTTTATCAGCATTTGTATAATTGGAATTTCTGCACTGTGACTGTCAGATAGCAAATTTTTTCACTGCGGTAGCATAATTTTGCGCTGTGATTTCAGATTTCTTGGCTGTGGTAACACATTTTTTTCATTTTTGCACTGTTGTTTTGTGACTAAATTGCACTGCATGGTATTAACTACTCACAGCCGAGTAACAGTTTTGTGTCGGTACTGTATTATTACCCTTGACACAATATGTTGGTATCACCCGCAAACACAGACGTTTGACGCTTATGTCATTTCCAGAAAGGTGGATTATTTGTCCATGTAAATAAGAAAATCACAGTTAACAATACTAATCATTTAATTAAATCTTGAGAAAAACCACATGTACAGGTAATATTTATAGCCATTCATTTCATATTAAGTCATTAAAAAAGTGCGCTTTATCTATTTGTTCTTTCGTGAAGAGCTTAGGCCGAACGCGTTCCAATTTTATGATCAACTGTACAGCAAAGGTTTTTGGGCTTTTTTCGTCTAGAAATAGTATTTAATAGACATAATTTAAGTTTGTTTCTACGTAGTAACAATACACCCATCTGCAAAATATTTGGAGGTTAATTTCTGTTGATTAATTGTTGAATGCCAAGATCACATTGCGTTTATAAAATCATTTAGTAATTACTTGTAAATAATTGTTTTGTTTGCATGGCAATTTTTACAAGTTTCTGTCTGGATTAATTCTAGTGTTCAAAGATTATCACATATATATATATATATAGTTATGGTTCACGAAATGTTAGAGAGTGCTCAATACCATATATAGATAGAGCAAAATACAAAGTATAAAGTATAATTTTACCTTAAAGTCTTCGCTACCAGAGGTTTCACCCTAAACGGGATATATATATATAAACGAGCACGTGTGATTTTGTTCACGGAATGTCAGAAAGTGCTCAATACCACAAGTGTAGAGCGAATATAGTATAGTTTAAGTGGGCTTATAAAATTGTATAAAATTGTCTTATATAAGTATATCACCGACCTTCCTCCTCTTTTGAAGTCAAACATTTATACTACGATCACAAAACTTCTTATAAAACTTTTGTTAGGATATATACTTCCCACGTTTCGGAAGCAATTACCCTCTTTATCAAGGTTAATAGTCTAAGGTTACATACTTAGACTATTATTATCTCTCATACATGTGAGAGCAGCTAAAATAATACATAGGCTACCTGATAATATTTCTGATCAGGATGTCCTAATAACCACCATTCAAATGGGAACCTCTCAGTAATATGTATAAGAAGAAGCTTTTGACACTTATGTACAATGTATATACAAACCAAGTGCCAGCTAAGATCACTAGTCTCTTTACTCGTAATACTAGCCATTCATACAGCTTACGTCATACAAACAAGTTTGTCTTGCCACGCTATAACCTTAAAATTGGTAGAACCTCACTAAGATATAGAGGTACACTTGCCTGGAACCTTGTACCAGATGCCCTAAAACAAGCTAGTACACGAAGTACTTTTAAATCTGGACTTAAGAAGAATAGCAGAACATTATTGTACAATATTAATTTTTCGAAGGAAACCTGCTTGATTACTAACAAAGATTTAGATTATTTGTATTATTAATATTAGAGTTATAGGTATACCTTAGAAAAGCTTTAACATATATTACTTGATGGACCTTTTTCATAGATACCAGCGTGCATCATTCCCGCTCGGTGTCAGGGATACCCTCTTTACTCTCGATAACTATAAGGGAGTGTCTGTGACGTCGGGGAGGTGCGTGCTGGTGTTTGTGAGGGGGGTCTATTATTATTTATTATTATTATTTATCGTACTGTTATTTCATTTAATCACTTGTATCTCACTTAATTATTAATTAGCAGGTCCACATCAGCTCATGCTGCCTGTAATTTAACCTGCTTTACCAAATAAAAGATGTATGTATGTATGTATATGTATGTTAAGATCTTGGTATGGTCATGATATGATATGATATGATATGATATGATTTGAGATTATATATATGATATGATATGATAAGGCACTTATCAATGTTAAGCCCCAGGGTGGAGGGGGGGGGGGGGGGGTCGGTTTGTGCAACTCACGGGGATGTTGACTTTTTGTGGGGAATTCGTCAAATTCCCCTGCAGTAGAATAGCCTAATTTTTGGTCAAAATACCCCTCCCTGGGAAATATCAAATGCTAAAATATAATATTAAGATCATTTTACCTGTCAAAAATCCCGTCCCTCGAGCTTGTCAAGAAAGTCAAATTTCCCTGTCTCGCGATATGTCGATCAGTCAATATCCCGTGGGTTGCCCCCCCCCCCCCCCCCCAACACTGGGGCTTAACATTGTTAGGTGCATAACGACTTCTTATATAATTTGATAACGGCTTCAGAAAGCGTACACCTCCGCCATATTGTGCCCTCGCGCAATTCCAGCGTACGCAACGCGTACCTATTTTTATACATCTGCTGCAATTATGCTGGGGGAGAGGGAACTGGCACGAGCTTGGTAATTCATTTCGGCTCAAAATTCAAAATTCAAAATATTGTCTGCTCGGGCCTTGGTCCTTGGAGTCAGCGACTCAGAATATATATTTATCCAAATGGAAGTATTAAATGCGATCTTGGGAATTTCTTGAGAGACGCATGAGAGAAAATTGACAAGTTAAAGCAGCCAAGAGAAATTATGAAGAAATGACACGTCGCGAAGGTAACTTAATATGTCGATCTGTATTTATACTTTAAAATTTGGTAAAACTATCCCCAAAACTAATGTTGTAACACTCTCATACAGTAGTCTCTCAAAACCAATGTTGTAATAGCTTCCCAAATCAATTTAAAGTGTAACACCCCACTTCCCAAATCACTGTTGTATTTGTATGAGTCAATTGACTCAATTCCAACTGCAATCATGCATCTCCCTGGGTGAGCCACTGGGAATTTGACTTTTTGGAAAATTTTTAGTCAAATTCCCCACTATGCAGGTGGAAAACATGGTCAAATGCCCCACCGTCTGGGCACTCTGTCTCTGGGACTCTTGGAGAGTGTCAAGAAGAAAACCTGTCAGTAAATTTGCTTTGTCTGAAATATTTCATATAAAAAAGGAACAAATAGTTCACTAGCATGAATAATTCCAACTTTATTGCCTTTATTTAATTACTTCCAAAAAACGGATTTGTTTTATTACTTTTGACATTCCAGTGATTCCATGTGTTCTCAAGTGGAAAGGAAGAGATGACGAAAGCTTTCAGCATGTGACCACTGACTAATTTCTTGTCAAGGGTCAAATGCCCTGAACAGCTGGGCAGGCATAAGACCTTAATGTCAAATGTCCACCTATGTGGAACTCAACTTGAGTTAAATCCCAGGGGGTGGATGATTGCAGTTGGAATTGACTCGTACATAAGTGTAACACCCCACTTCCCATTAATCAACATTGGTGTACAAAGTTCCAAATGGATTGGCAACATTGATTTAGGTGGCAGGTAGCCTGTGAAGCTGGTGGTTTTAAGGGCTTGGGGTCATGTGGTTTTGGTGATATGGCTTAACAAGGTACCCTTTCTGCCTGGCTACCCTTATATATAGTGCCTAGCTTGGCCTAGGCTGCAGGGTGTAGGACATTTGGGCATGGTGTGCTTCTACACCATGGAGGAGACTGGAGCTCAGCCAGTGAAAAAATACCTCATATTTTGGTACATTCATGAAAAATAACATGAAGTTAACAGAAAATGTGTTTTTTAGGATTTATCACTTCCTAAATATTCAAAATTAATCATATTGTAAAAATTAGAGAAATTGCATCAAAATTAGTTGTATTAACACTCAACTATAGCTACTGCATGTACATACATGTGATGTCGACTGTACGACTGTACGGTCTGTACCTAACTTTAGTAACAACAAGATTTTAAAATTTGTTTGGCAAGGAGATAAATTTTTCATCTGTCAAGTGTGGGAGGGGTGATATGGTGGATAGGGGAAGTTGTAGTGCTGTAAAATGTAACTGGTGGAAGACATACTGTATGCTGGTCACTATTTCATTTCATATTTCATTGATTTAATTAATACCACTTGAAAAATATTTCTTAATTTAATACTATTAATAATATGTTAATTAATAACACTTTGGGGGTGGTGTTCTTTTCAAAAGACCTGCCTGTTGACAGTAATATCATGGGTGTAGCAGCCCAATTTTGTTTGGAGGGGCAGAAATGTTTTGGCTTGTTTTTTTTTGTGTTTTTCCCCCCTCATGATTTTGCATTTTTGCACTTTTTACTTCCACTACTATTCATGCAGTACTTCCAGTGAGTTGCTAGCTGTGTGATGGAGTGAGGCCATGAGGCATGTTGTAATTAGTTCTTTGCTCCTTTTGCTTTTGGAGTTGGACAGAAAGTTGAACAGCTTTGCCTTTTAAGGTGTTCTTGCACATTGTTGGTAGATTTTGAAATAGACTGACTGACTTTAACAGTGTTTAGATGTGGCTTAAAACATGTCTTAATCATAAATATGTTCACTAGTGTGAAGTATGCACCACATTCAGCCTTTGATCTGATCTTCCTCGGCTTACTCCCACCTTTACTCGTGTGGTATAGAGCCTCTGCGGAGACACACTTTGCCAGTAGTAGCCCAAGTGAACATCTGACCCAGGCATGACTTGTTGTTTGAAAAAAGGCCTGGGCCAAATATTGATTTTTACTGTAAGTCGTAATAATTTTTCAGTCTTAGTTTAATATATGAATTTTGCTTGCACATCTCACAGCAATATTTAATTGAAATTACCTGAAATTTCCAGTGGAATGTACCCGAATTTCCCTTTTTCATATATTTTGGAACAGCAATTGCTGCCCTGCCTACAACGCCTATGAGCAACATGCATAATTTAGTATAATTATACTGAATGCTACAGGTTGAGGACAAAGCTATTTCTAAAAGGAATTGATAGTGCAAAGCCGTGTGTCAGTCAAACCAGCTTCATTTATAAACTGTGCACAGCTGCTTTAATTAATCACTTTGTTGCAATTATTCAGTTACCATATCCAACAGTCTACCATGGTCTACCAGGAATTTTACTGGTGCTAGCCACTGAGAGGAAGGTGTGCAAGGGTGCTTTTAAAGGCAGAATACGATAGGAGAATTCCATCAATTGAAATCCTTGTGTCTTCCCTATAAGCTGGCTAACCACTCTTTGTGTGCTCCAAGTGGTTCATTCTCAATGTGTGGGTACATGAGCCTGGTATAAATTATAGACTATAGAGTATTGGTAAATATATACGCAGATTATTAAGATACTAAGCCTGGATCAATTATCTGGGTCATTAATTATTCGTGCGCACCAATTAAACGTGTAGAATTCAACATCTTGGTCGATCCAAATACAATCAGTACGAACTTAATTAAGTTAAACGTCGATCTTGTCATGAACTTAATTTGCTGAATTTATAGTTCGACCTGGAGCGGAAATTTGGGTGACCCCACAGTGTCTAGATGTATAGCTTAACACCTACCAACAAGAACTATGTGCATTTGACTATAATTGTCTACTGAACATGTGTATATGAACTGAAACATTTCTTCTGATTCTGTTTTGACTGCATGTTGGTCATTCCTAGCACAGGCTAGGTAATTCCAGGCTTTAGATATACTGTAATAAGTTACTCAAATATAGCTGGCGAGTCGAAGATTGCAATTAATTAGAAATTGTGGATACAGAATGTTCTGATATCTCTGTTTTTCCTCTTTCTGTGTTTATTTTTTGGGGGAGGCGATCATGGCGGTTCCTTAAAAGCAAATACAACGCGAACGTCAAGGACAACGTCCTTAATAATACAAATATACAACAGAATTTTTCTCACACAAGACACAACAAAGAAAATGAAAAATGTTTAATCCCAAGAGTAATCCTAATGCCGCCCCCGTTCTATACAACGTTATTCAGATCATTTTCACGTCTTCCGGACGACGTTAACTCATAAACGACAAAACCTATTAGTTGAGTTTGATTTCGAACTATTCGACAAAATCCTTTTAGAACTCTAGTATTCATTACTACGTAAATGATTCGTGGTTTTTGCTGGATGATGTATAAGTTAGTTTCTAGAACAATTAGATTTTTTTAGTCTTGAGTTAAATTGATTCTCTTTGTTTTATGTGGAAAATTCTTCGAATTATAATAAGACACTGGCACACTGCTAATAGGGGCTGAAAACGCCTATAGTGCCTGAAAAGCTCTCACTATCGTTTTGTAATTACTCGAAAACTCCGGAACTAGACGGAAGCGCCTCACAACGTCTGCTCAAGGAGGCTACGGAACTAGCTGTGGGTGGTGGTTCTTTCAATTTCTGAAGTAGCATTTTTTAAAGAGGCGGCAGGAGGAGAAATTTGCATATAACTGCAAGATATGAAATATTTTGTCCGTGGGAAGGTCAAAGTCTTGAAAGCTTCCTGTTTCATGATTTAACTATAAGATTAAGAGGATTAAACATTTTTAGTATATTATTTTATGACGGACATTTTACATTAAACTACTGGTCTTGCTATAAAGTTAGAATTATTAGTGCACGATGAAACTACGCATTAATATATGTGCCGTAGTATTGTTATTAATCAGTGAATTGAAACACTTTGTCAGCTGGACTCGTAATTCTTTCATAAGCATACATTGATATACATATCTACAGTATCTATATTCGTTGGTAAATTAACTGATTTCGTTAAATATTAGTCTATAGGCGTTTCTTTATTAGTTCATGTGATGTTTTTAATGTTGATAACACTATATTGTATGCATGTACATAACAGTTGTGTGAGATTTTTGAACTTTTTGGAAACACGATCGTTGCTGCACGATGGGATTATAGTAAGTACTGTTAGATATACTGCCGAAACAGAGAACGTTAGGAGTCTAACGTTTCGAGCGAAGCGGCCCTTCGTCTGGTGGTTTGAACATGATTTGCTCAGAAATCTGGTATGCCCAATGTAATGATATTATGAAGTTCAGTCAGCTAATTATAGTTTGTGCTGCAAGTGTGCCCCAAAGTTCCCCAAATGACTCAACTTTTCTAGAGAGCTGCCTAATTACTTGCTCCTTCTGCATGAAGTAACTTCCGACGCCTCTTGTTCTGGCGTCGAGGAGAGACTTACAAAATTAGTCACTGAAATCAAAATTAGTCACTGAAATGTCCAGTGCCCTAATCTCCTTTACCAATGCACCGGCCAGCAGTTTGGTAGGGTGTAAAATGCATGGTCGATAGTCTGTCGCGGCGTTGGTATATTTCGTGCATGTCTATATTTACAGGAGATGACTGATGACTGACCTTTGATGGAAGACCTCTGCAGCAAATAGAGGAATGATATAAAAAAGCAATTACTATACTTTTTATACGTTTATATATGTGGTAATAATGGTGTATGTGACATATACTTATAAGAACATTTGTAGTTGGAGAAATATCTCACAAGTTGCCTCCTGCTTACAATGCTTACTCTAATTTATCTGAATACCCTTGATAACAAATACTGATGTTTCGAGCAAAGCCCACACATTTTACTTTGATGAAGAGCTCCGCTTGAAACGTCAGTATTTCGTTATGAAAACTGATCTCAGCAGTTTACCACCTTTTCACAATTGTGACCATATCATTATTTTGAGGAACTAACTAATCATGAGGAAAAACATAAAGATCATCATGCAGCTTAAAATATGTTTTTAAGGTAAAATAATATAAGGCTTCGCAAACGGCACTGATGAAATGATCAGAATTCATCAGGCACTGTTTTGAAAAATAATTGGGTAATGTCATTTTTTTTCTAATTAGGATGTCAACGTCGTCGTCATTAATTATATTTCAGTGTCTAATCTTCCAAGCCGATCCTAAGGGTCTATTAATCGGGGAGACCAGCTAAGACCGATTAAGCTAAGCTGATTTTACGGGGGGACCAGAAAACCAGGAGGAAATTCCCAATCGAAGCACAGGAGATTAATACCAACAACTCTGTATATACTCGTATGAGCCTCAAACTTGGACAGGCTTGCCTTTAATAATCGGAAAACTCTGAGCTTTAGACGTACAGTAGCTTACTCAATTTTATAGGAGTGGCGTGTATAATTATAGTACTGTACGACAGCTTGTCTTGTACAGCGGCTGAAAACACGAACGTGCATATATTAAACACACCAACCTCGTACTCAGGGTCTTTACTAGCTTGAGGTTGCATAATACTACAGTATCATTAGAAAATCAAATGATCGAATGATTCAAAAAGAAAGCACTGACATAATCAGCTCTGAGCTTTAACGAATCCCACTGATGCTGAACAGGAACGTAGCCAGGATTTTGAAAGGGGTCCGGGGGCATGCTTCCCCGGGAAATTTTGAAATCGAGAGTCGCTGAAATGCGACTCAAATGCCATTTCCTGGCTTTTGGAGGAAGATTTTACAGACTCTAAAGGTTAAAAAACGTCATATAAAATACTTAAAACACGCAACGTCACATAGATACTCAAAATGCATACACTCGGTAGATTGAATACACTGTTTACAGTTTATTTCCTGACATAATTCACATTGCATCAGTTTTGTATACATGTCTGTTGTTTTATATCTAAAGGGGGGGAGCTCCCCCCCTGGCTACGTCCCTGATGCTGAATCTGAAGTTTAGATTCTGGGTTTTCCGTAGACTTTTCGTTGCATAGGATAACGAAAAGAAGATTAAGAATCGCTAATCCAATTATCAAACTTCATGATAACGTCGGTCAGGTATCCTATTTTTACCAACTAACATATATTAGTCCAGAGGCTGGAGGGGGAGTATTGTCACCCGAGCGGAGAATTTACGATACCAACTTTTTTTAGTGTAATTTGGGGTGTAGATTACGATTTTGCATGTTGATCAAGTGTTTCAAAAATACAGTAGATGAAGAATTGATATGAATAAATTAAATATAAAAAAAGGGAAAATTCATATCAATAGACATTGAATCATTTAGATTCACGAAACGTGTTCATCCAATTCTTCATCTACTGTATTTTTGAGCTGAAATGGGTTGAAAGAATGTAAACAGATCAATAAGGTACGTACAAACAGTTACTCACTCTTTGCCATATATTTCACGATCTACACTGAAATGGCGGACTGCACGCTGATTTTGGCCAAAATATTTCAAAAACTAAGACAGATATGGGAAAATTGTAAAGAGTCTTACTATACCATTTCACGAGTTCTTTCAAATGAGACAAACTTAAATTATACTTCCAATGTCCTTTAAGGTAAAACTGGTAAGGTAAAGACCCCCCGTTTCTCGGAAACGCCCCCTCAAACACTTGATCAACATGCAAAATCGTAATCTACACCCCAAATTATACTAAAAAAAGTTGGTATCGTAAATTCTCCGCTCGGGTGACAATACTCCTCCTCCAGCCTCTGGACTATATTATTCAATATTGCTTACATTAACATTCATGAACACTAAAGTCCAAACAACAAATTTCAAAAAAAAATATCTCGATATATATGCATGCATCTATTTTTGCTAAAAGATCGTGACTTGCGTGACTGTTGCTCAACTGTTTAGGACGTAATTAACACTTTTATAGGATTGTGCAACGATATTGACGGCTTTTAATTAACTAGCTTACTAGAAATCTAGATCACGTCTCCTGCAAGTATTAAGAAAGTCTGAGATGTTTTTTAGCCGGTGGCAAAAAATCAAAGTGGTTAATGTACTATGAGATATAGTATAACACAATGAACTATAATGATATTGGTTTACTTTTGTATCGTTATTTCAAGGAATTGATTATGAGTGAAGGTCTCAAATCAAATACAGTATCCATTTTATATAATACAATGTGCATGATCAGGTTATTTAGTGACACAGTGGGTGGCCAGTGCTGCCTGGGTTTATGGGCTGTTAACATGAGCCGGGCTAGCCCGGTTAACTGGGCTCACGCGATTGATTAGAATCTCACTGTGGTTTTGAAACTCGCATAAACTAAATGTGCAAAGAAGAATTGGTTTAGTTGAGATGTAAACGAATCCTAACGTTGATTAAAATCTCCTTTTGCGGCCGAGGAAAGAATTTCGTGACACGAGTCAGCCCGGTTAACCGGACTAGCCCGGCTCATGTAATCGGCCCCTTATACTGATAACTGATCGAGCTCGTTTGCACAGTGAAATTTAAACAACAAGAGTGATTAAAGTCACCTGATAAGATATTATCAATGTTTCAAACAACACAGTTAATGCAAACATAAATGAACCGTTATTTATGTAAAGCTTTATAGCGCATAAACAAGATGTCTGACTGCATGATGTCTGACTGCATGATGTCTGAGCCGGATTTCAAACGTACTCAAAAGACAAACACTTATATATGTCTGACCTTCGGGAACAATTCTTCATGCTCTCTTATTCTAAATAAGTAATAATGGCCCATTTTGGCTCTTTAGTTATTTTGAAAACTTTAAACTTATAAACTCATGAGTGGGATGTTTCTCACTGACAAATGCATAGCCAGTTCTATGAAATTAGTTTAGTTATAATAGTGACTGAATAGCTACACGAAAGCGCAAAGCATAAAAGGATTAACAAGTAAGTAGACGTATAATCTTATTTTGTTGCATTGATCTATGACTGATTGATTTGGCTGTAATTTATCTGGCTATTCAAAACTCGTAGTGAGAAATTACCACAGTATACTTATGTTTAATTTTGTCTCAAATAATTAAAAACAATGACTGCATGGTTCCAATAATGACATTCATTCTTATTTTTTTTTACTTAATCCGCGGCGCAGCTTTACAAGTTGGCGATCGGCATTTGATCTAAGAATGTTCTGGCATATATTTTTAGATCACTCTACGCAGAGTCGTATTGCTATTGGGCAAGCGTGCAGCGATTATGTGGTAACCAAGATACAAAGCTAGAGTTTTGCAAATATTGGAATTGTAAACTGCCGTTGATTAATTAAGACTTTCGAATGCTATTTCACCCTAATTACTTTTACATCATAATATTTACGTATTTATAGCGTTAACGACCTGTTAGATCACATGTCATCTTCGGTTAATTTAAAGAGATTTGAAAAACTTGTGAAAGCTGAGGAAGGAGGGGGGTATTAAGGTGTAAAATTAAAAAATCAAATGTTTGTTTGATTGTCACTCATATAATTCAATTAAATAAGTAATGAAACAAGACAAGTAATGGATGTGTCTTTATTTTTCAATCATCGTGTGTATAGTGTACATGTAATTCTAAAAACGTGAGAAATTGGACTAAGGTTGGAGTCTGATGTTACTTTAAGTCTATCTTAACCTTAAAGGATAAAGGATTGGGAAGCTAATCATCCTTAAAACTGGCAGCCAGCGGCTGAATTGCGAACGACTCGTGGCCGTGTGGAGGCATATCAAAGGCACTCCACGGATCACAGCTAAGCCTAAGATGTTAGGTGTTGATTTTATCTGATTTTATGGAGGGAGGAAAACCGGAGAACCCGGCGAAAAACCCTCGAAGCACAGGAGAGATCAACTACAACTCTACTCACATGAGTCCCAAGTACTAACCCCGTCTAACCGGGCTTAACTGTTTGGTGAGAGGCAGCTCGATCGCTAACAGCACACGCCACCCGTGCTTCCCTTGGGAGGTTTAGGCTTACACATGCATATATAGGTCGGTTTGAATAATTTAGGATATTAATCTAGTTTTAAAGTGACAGTGTTGGTGGACTTTTAGTGGACAAACAACTGTTAATCAAGGTGTTATAATAAACACGTGCAAGCAATCTTGTAATATTTACTTTTCTCCAAAAAGTGTCAAATTATTTCTTTTTGTAGCGAAGTTCAAACTTGTTTCTCACAGCTTAGTTTTTAATGAGACAGTTATTTAAAAGATATAGTCGATCACCAGTCTACTGGGACATATACCACCGCGACTGCGGACATATTTTTTTCATGCAAGCTATAATAATTGGAGGTTTTTCTTAAAATATCTAAAATATCCTTCAGGCAGTAGGATTTTATAATTAAACTTGTAATGACCGATAATTCTTGACATGATTCTCAAGCATGATGAACATAGATTACAAATTCGGTGAATTGTTTGATCATCAGGCTGGATTATTTTTCTTCTATATCTTCCCTTTCCCTCGTTAGCTACGAGCTTTTCTAATTTTTACTCATTGTGCTTTTCTGTAAAGTAATCTCTCATTTCTGAATCTTTGATATAGTTCTATGTTGAACTGTGTGACGTATCTGCTCGGTAGTGGCAAGGCCGGAGAGCACCGGCTTTCGGACTTTTGGTCAACTCAGTCCACAGGTAAAAATTTTATACAAATAACCTAAAGAATAAGGATTTAGTTTTTCTTGCTCGCTTTCGTGAAAACTCTGATACGATATTGCGCTGTCGGTATATCAAAGTATCAAACAGATATTAATAAAAAATTATTAGCATTACGACACGTTCGTGGTTTATGAAAGGGAGTAGGAATAATACTTTAAAACAAAGAATAAGCAGTGTTCAGTAAAACTAGGAAAAGAAAGGGGCTGTATGGCGGTGGGAGGGCGGCAAAACCTTTTAAAGTTCAAAGAACTACCGATCTTGCTAGAGGCCGGTATAAAGAGCAACGTCCTTAGAGATTAGTCTATAATTATACCGATATAAAAGTTTCATTGAATTGTCAAGGTTTTTGTACCCAATTTCCTTTTACAAATGAGGAACTTTTTACACCCTTATAATCTAACTTAAACTTAAGTATGTATATAAACAGCTTGGGTTTCCATGACTTCCACAACATTACGTCATGGTACTTACACTCAGATAACCTTTATTGCCGATTTATTGCGGTGTCCTTCTGTGTTGCTAATAAATTCTTAAAGCTAAAATAACTCAACTTTTACACCAACAGCATCTTTTAAGGTGATATACAATAAAAAAAATATATCAAAACATACATACGTAAATCTTTGAGTCCTGTCTACTTATACCCCGCTTACCGGGCTGACTCATTTGGATACGCCACCGTACTGTGGTTTTGAAACTCGCATAATTTAATTTTCAAAGAAACATATTGATTTAGATGAAAATTCTTGCCCAACAAATTATTTTCAGGAAAGGCATTGGACAATCTCATCATCCATCACTATCTATCCACTATTATAGATAGTATAGTATTATAGATAGTAATATATAGATATTATCTATCCACTATTATTATATAACGAAAGGAGGCCTGCCTAAAACAATTTAAGGGCATTGAAAGTAATCCAGATCATAAACGTCACTGCTTACTTCCACCAAGGACGGTCCCACATTGTTTGAGAAAGCAACGTGAGTTCACGGTACCCAGTGTGAACACTAAGAGATTTCTAAACACTTATATGTAATGTCAACTGCAAATGAAATAAATAGGTCATATAACTTTAGTCATAGTCATTGTGATTCATAGCTATAGTATACAATTTCGATTTTATTGCAATTAGTCACATTAGCGAACGTGTTTTATTTTTATATCTTGTTTACTATCCCATTTGTAACTTGTAAAATATTTTATAATGACAACTTTAGATTGTATATATATTTAATCTTACGATTCTTGTATAACTCACACAATTCAGTTTATTTGTAAGCTGCTAAGTGAAGTTCTTAATAAACTATAACTACTATCTATCTATGTATTAGTTACGTCAATTATCTGTCACTTTAAATTCCTTTCACTGAAGATTTCACTGGCCATAAACGAAACGTTAGTCATTATTTCAAAAACACAATAATTCATGAGGAAACTTCAAAAGAACTGAATTAAAGTTTAATCAGTGTCTTTATATGTGATAAAGATACATCCTGATTTACATAAACTTTAGCTATGATTTTCTCGGCTTATAGACAAGGTTATTTTTCAACGCCAATGAACTTACCAAGTGGTTCGTTTTTGAAGCCGTTCAATAAACTCGCAGTTCGTGTTTTATCAGATATAAAAACACTCGGCTTCGCCTCGGGTCTTTATATCTGATAAAACACTCCTGCTCGTTTATTAAACAGTACATAAAATCTATTATGTTTGATTTTTAGTTTCTTGACATCTTGTTGTGGTTATTCAACAATGTATCTTTTGAAAATAATTTGTTAGGCAATAATTTTTCTAACCAGGTTTGAGATATCATTTAAAAGTTCCTGTGCTATAGCAAAGGACAACAACCGACCCAATGACAGTGTTTTTTAGTGTTTTTAGTATTTTTGACGCATATATTTAAGAAATAGAAAATGGCCGCCCGTGTTTATATAGCCTGACGCAAACACGAGAGTGAGTTGGGAGAATTCGAAAGTTTATGTGATCCCGAGCCGTAGGCGAGGGTTTACATAAGTACTTTCGAATTCTTCCAATTCACTCGAGTGTTTGCATTAGGTTATATAAACACAGGGCATCCATTTTCTATTTCTTTTATGAAATAAGGCTAAAAAATGTGCCGTGACATCACAACCGTGTTTACATAGCCTGATATAAACACGGTAACTGGCCAATCACAGCGTGCGTAAGACGCAACCTATTTTATAAATAAATATATTTATATATATATATATATATATATATATATATATATATATATATATATGTATGTATGCATAAAAATTATATAGTAAAAGAATGTTTTCATTTTGCATTGGCGTATATTCAACAATAAACGAACAGTCACTTAAAAGCTGTCCTAAAACTAATTTTTTTCCAGAACAACGTTGAGTTTAAGTACGTACGTCAGGTATTGGCAAAAAGGAAATACATGGGTGTATACTCTTAAAACCCGGCACGCAATGCAGTCATTGCTAAATAGCTTTTATCCCTAAGAAAGAGGCCCATTATTGGAACAGAGAGCGTACGCGTACAGAGAGTACGCAAGAAGTCCCAGACTCATAGCAAATCACGCTATATATACTGCATGCATGTACACTAGAAAACTCGTTTTTATGAAATAACTGGGTGGACAATATTCACTTGATGAAAGCTTTTGCTTTTTTGATCATTGCGCAAGAGTTCTCAACTAATTCATTTAAGTTTCAATTCTTGTTCAATACAAATGTATCACATAGTATTTCTAAATAATGTAAATAATAAAAATCTTGACAAATCTTGAATAGAATATATGCTGACAAGTTGACAACCCTTTTCCGCTCGTTATTACATGTGCTTGAACTACATGTATACACGCACGACATCACACGTAATGACTGCCTTTTGTTGATCGAGATCAATACTATGGCATTGGTAATTGTTGGTCGTATGTATAAGTTCCAAGAAAGCTAACAATCTTATATAACTCGCTAACATTATACGTACCAAAACCTATTGTACATGCCTCTCATAAGCTTTTAATCGACGACTGTTGAATACTTAGTCAACGCCGACCAAGTCGACGATCCAAATTCTATGAATTGTGATATTTCCTTTTTATTCAAACCTGCAGTATAACTTTAATATACTTGCGAGTGTACACCACACAGCATATACTTGAATCGTAAATAGATTTAATTGGTTTATTAAATAGACTTTATTTATATATATATATATATACAAAGCATGAAGTATAGTTACCTTAAAGTCTTCGCTACCAGAGGTTTCACCCTAAATGGGATCATCCCTCATCCCTGATGATCCCATTTAGGGTGAAACCTCTGGTAGCGAAGACTTTAAGGTAACTATACTTCATGCTTTGTATTTTGCTCTATCTATATATGGTATTGAGCACTCTCTAACATTTCGTGAACCAAAACTCACTGATATATATATATATATATATATATATATATATATATATATATATATATATATATATATATATATATATATAACACAGAAGACAAACTAGGTTACTTCATTTGAACTTTTAATCACTACAAACTTGTTTCGTATGGCAAGCGAAGCTTACCACACTCACCATACGAAACAAGTTTACCATACGAAACAAGTTTGTAGTGATTAAAAGTTCAAATGAAGTAACCTAGTTTGTCTTCTGTGTTATATCCGCTCTACTTCGGTATCGAGCACTCTATTTCATATATGATTCCAAACTCTCTCTCTCTCTCTCTCTCTCTCTCTCTCTCTCTCTCTCTCTCTCTCTCTCTCTCTCTCTCTCTCTCTCTCTCTCTCTCTCTCTCTCTCTCTCTCTCTCTCTCTCTCTCTCTCTCTCTCTCTCTCTCTTGTTCACGGAATGTCGGAAAGTGCTCAATACCATAAAGATAGAGCGAATATAGTATAGTTTAAGTGTTAACATTTTGAGGTAAGCCCACTTAAACTATATATATATATATATATATATATATAAGTGAGTTATGGTTCATATATATATATATATATATATATATATATATATATATATATATATTCTATCTTTCGTGAGTTATGGTTCATATATATATATATATATATATATATATATATATATATATATATATTCTATCTTTCGGGACAACGGACATTCTATATTTAAAGTTAATAGTACTGCTTTATATATATATATAGTTTAATTATATTTCCTGTCAAGACCACATTGACGAAAAGACGATCTATGTATGGTTATCTATATATATATATATATATATATATATATATATATATATATATATAGTTTAATTATATTTCCTGTCAAGACCACATTGACGAAAAGACGATCTATGTATGGCCATACAAGTACAGATTTTGAGTGTGATATTTTTGTACATAAAACTCACTCATGCTAAATTGCTAACTAATTGGTATTCTTTACAAATCACCCACTGTGGTCATTTGAAAGCTTTTATAAATGCCATGGCGAATCTTTGTGTCCATTTTATTTATGTACCAAAAACAGTTATTCACGGTGGCCAAATTCAGCTGTAATTCCTATAAGTACAAGAATGTATTCATGTGATTAATACCGCGTCAATGCCATCAAACATTGTCTAAATCTGACCAGAATATAGGTGATTATTTGTAAAGAAACACATGTTTTTATTATGTAAAGAACAGTAATATATGTTTTTTGATGCCACATGATTCAAAATAAATATATAAATAGTAATAGACTAAATAGGGCATTAGAAGGGATGTTCCAACAGCGTACATTTCCTTGCTAAAAACGTGCCCCCCAGTACGCACGACACTTGTAATGGTTCCTATATACGTATGTGAAACATCTTAAGCCGACAAACATTTCGATTGTCATTTGTTGGCAAATGCAGTCATCTTCCAGAATTAGTCTTGAAAACATATCCCGAAAAACAGTGAGATCGCCGCTGCATGTTGTTGCACGTGCTCACTGACGCTGAGTTGCAGTCAGTGCAACATTACCAAACTATATATCGAAGATCTCAATACTGTATGAGTGATGATAAAACACAAAACCTGTCAGATGTTGGTCTTGTGATACAAATTAAGAATAGATCGCGCACTACTATGCCGCGACTCCTAAAAGTATGTACGTCAAACTGTTAAGCAAGTAATGACTTGCAGTGAAAACAATTAATACTATTAAGTTACCTTTAAGTTGCAATCTAACGCTCGCCAAGACAGGGTGCAATAGTTCTCTTCAATTAAATTTATTTTATTTTTCACGGAGAAGTGAGTGGAGAAGTGCAGGAGTATACTAGAATTGTTCTGTTGTTTTTTTCAACTCGAAAATAGCGCAGATAAAGGGTTTGAAGAGGTATTGGTGTGTTAAAATACCAAAAAGCAGTAAAATCGCGAGCACGCAGTCACTTATTGAACGAGTTAATAATGATGTGGGTGGTGTTGATGGTTGAAAGTAGCTATTGAAAGAAAATGCTGCTTGCTTGTCTTTGATAAAAATATCGCGCCGATTGAACTCAATAACATAGTGGTTAGATGATTTCCGGTGTAAAAAAAACAAAGTCATGCATAAAAAACTCGGAAAAGAATTTTTTATATTTCTGTCTCTAAGACTAAGAGCTAAGTTTTACGACCAAATCATCATTTTCTGAAATGCTTTCATGGAGAGAAGGCAACGCTGAAGATAAGATCATTTAACCGGAATCGTTTGAAGTCTAACGCGAACAACTGGAAATCCCTGATGAAAGCATAATATACATTTTTTCACTGTTTTTCTTGACAACTATATTGCATGCTGTCGTGACTAGCCAAATCCTCCTATAAGCAAACAAGTTCGTCACATCTAACCTTGAACAGGATGTACTCAAACAACTATTTAAGACGCTTCTATACTCCGCCGGACTAATTAAAGTGCACTGCAGGAACAGTTTCCCTCCCCCTTACTTCAACAATGGCGATGATTAAAGAATAGTAAAAACAGATCTCACAAATCCAAAGAACTTCGTTTTCTATTCACGCCTTGTTTGCGCAAATCATTTAGCACAAGGCTGTTCATTTAGAGCTTCTCTGTGCTACCAAGCATTCCTACCATTCACATATTGATTTCTAATTACAAAAAACGTTTTCTATACAACAAGCTAAGAAAGCTATAAACAATTTTGTTTGTATTTCACTGTGGGACGTGGTAGAATGAACCGTGGTGTTATTTTTTGGAAATGGCAGTTAGCTCGCGTTGGTGCACTTCATTTGTTATCTGAGGCTCATTTATACTGACATAATAACTTCCTTGCTGAGACCTTTCAGGAACTGAATGTGATAGGGTGGGCTCTAGTACCTAATCAATATCAAAGATAACCTCTTCAAGTCGAGAAGTACCAACCACCACTTATGTTGACTTCATAATTGTGTCATTTTTCTGAGGAATTTTCATATCTGTCGGCTGTAAGGTTTTGATTACAGGTCATCAAAGCAGATGAAAGCTCCATAAAATTACAATTAATGTTATCTCAGATTGCCTATAGACCCTCCCAGATTAAGGGCTATTGGAATTCCTAAAGAAGGAAATAACGCGATAACAAGTCCGCTCAAAGCCCGACCCTTCTGGCCGTCCACATTTCCGCCAACACCTTTCAACCGCATGATCAATTGTTCCGAAAAAATAGCCAAACGCTAAGGCACTTTGTTTTATCCGTGTTGGTGCCCCATATAGGTGACTCGCACTCTCAGCTGTCATGCAGGGTAATTGACAAGGTTGCCTACTGTAGAAGAACAAGTGCTAAGCACAATACGTCAGCCGTGTGTGTTGCTAAACTTGACACAACACTTAAAAGGTGAAGAATGATTTATCGACCCTATTAACCTAGCTCTGAGATTCAATTTTGAGCGTTGAGGAGTAATCCTTTGGAAGGCTTAAGTTACCCTATCGCGTACATCCTACGTTCATCCCCCGGTGAATAGTGATATCACAGAGGTTTCCGGCAGATGTCGCAAATAGTTTTAATTAATTTGTTTAACCTTGATGATGATGATAGGAAGAACAAGCCTCGGTTTTATTTCTTTGAGTTCGTCGTGCATGACAGAGCACTCTGACCTCCTGAGCATATTCAACATATTCAACCGCGCGCTACGGAAAGGATTTAAAAGCTGGTTCGATTGCCCACCGTGAAACAGTCTCTGTGAAAACACTGCTCTGCCAAGATCTGCGCCGAACTCCTTACGTTATTTTATAACGTGTTTCAGTGATCTGCGGATTTATCGATTCTTTACACAGACGCTGTTGGGGTTTACAACCTAAGGAAACATGCGGATGTATTTGTTGACGTTTCAGTCTGTTTTATTCGCTATTCATTTCACCCTACCAGGAGTTCAGTCGACGTTCCGTTGGCTGTAAGTGTAGGCAAGAGTATTTGTTTAATAAAAACGACATTGCATGGGTTGAATTATCCTTGCGTTGTAAATGTGTCTGAAGTAATCCCTTATCCATTCGATCTGCCGACCACCTAAATACAGCCTAACTCTGTTTCTTTACTGTCTGAATCTCTTAAGGTCTATCCCCACTACCAGACAGTCCAAGCTGCCATGGCTGTTCCTGTGTCCTCCTAGTACCAGAGGCAAAGACAAACGAAGACTGCTGGACAGACAGCAGAAAAAACTATGCAGGAACAAACCGGAATACATGAAGTACGTCGTTGAAGCGGCTTATCTGACAAAATTACAGTGTATCAATCAGACTAAATATACTCGGTGGGACTGTAGACCAATCGATGAAGGCCCGAAATTTCCACATGATTTCAGAGACGGTAAGAAAAGCTTGTTGTACCACACTGTACAAATTGTACAAATCGTGTTATGTCGTTTGCTTTCTTATGTTGTCACAATAAAGCGTATGGCATATTTATTGGAATAATGACTGCTTTAGGGATTCACTCATATATATAGTCTAAGCTGTCAGGGCCGTCAATCGTTTTGTCCTTTATTCCCTTCAAGAAACCTTTGTTGTTGATTACTTGATTAGAAAGGGTAAACCTATATACGCACGTTATGAAGGGTAACTTTAAACATACTGCACTCCGCTTGTGGTGGGATATATGTGGTCGAAGGAGACGAGATGTTTCGTTAATAATAACATTATATCTATAACGTTGCCGTGGGCGCGTGTTGTATTCTTGTATATAAAAGGCCTGGGTTCCTTTAAACTGCTCTAGTTTTGACTGACTATCAGTTTGTTTTGCGTTATCGAACTAAGTATGCGACTTGAACCGTGTCTATAGAATTTAATAATTAAGACCGGGTGTTTTGCTAGCTTGTCAACTCTTTTGGAAGAAGATAATAACGCATATGATTCTTTGTCAAGCGTAATGTTTACGTTGGAGATTACTTAGATTTCTCTCAGTACACGAGCTAAACTCTTTGAAACACAAACATGACGATCAGGATCCACTCAGCCGAAAGGCATTTTTATGCATCACTTCAAGAGGAAATAGGTCAGATTGATTCGCGGCTGGAGTTCATCGTGTCGGCATAGATCTTACTCCCTTTATGGTGTTAACCAGAAAGGTTACCTGAACTCTCCATTTGCAAACGTGATATTCTTAATCGAGTTTTACACCCTTTCTATTCAAGTCGCGTTTTTTTCTTCCCAGTCACCAGTGATTTTGACACTCACGCACATATGTAAACGATTGATGATTAGGGTTGACGTAAAGGGGCAGTATAAGCCGTGTTTGGAAACATCTACGGTATATTGGAATTCATATTAAGGATTACTTGATTGAAAGAGTGAACAAACAAAGCTTCGTACGTTGCATGTCTAACGTATAAAATCACAATATATATTCAATTTTATTATTGGAATATTAGAGTTTGCACTTGACAGAAGTGGGGTATATATAAGCAAATAGTGAAAGAGTCGTGTGATATATACTTAACAAATATAGGCATTTTCCGGTCATCTAACACTTGCTATATGATTATTTTCTTACAACTCGTTTCCTCTATCATCAGATTAAGAGCTTAAGTTTGTTGCCAAGATAATTGTAGTACGTATTCCACACGGGAACAGTATACATCAGTTTGTGAACTAAAGAGATAAAAACCACAATGTATTTATTGGGAGCCGTTCATAGTATCGAGTTAGTTCAATCCAAGTCTAAAGCGATGTGAACATGAACGTTTGAATCCAAACTGGGATCTGAGATGGTCGTCTGATCGATCTGGTCTGGTCCACATCTATAGTGCAGATAGAAAAGCAAGTTATGCAAAAGCTGAAATACTTGTTTATATACACGCCTCCTCAGTCTTGATATGCAGTATAATTTTTATACATAGTTCTCAAAAAAGTACAGAAATGTACTAGGTAAAACGCGTGGTATATATATATATATATATATATATATATATATATATATAACCTTGGTCGTAAGTTTTACTAATATTGGATTCTGAATCACTTTACTGTCTCATGCACTATGCTTTCAAGCAGCTAATTATAAATTGACGTGCTAAGTTCAAAATTTCATTCATTGTTAGACCTAAACTGTACATAATAAGATTAATATTCTTGATGATCTCTCTGTGAACTGGAGAGCGAATTGCATGTAATCGTCTCAGATCGATTTAAGTTAGATCGAGGATTTAATTCAAGTCCTCGCCTTTTACCTTCGATTCAATTCTTCATCTTCTCCTGCACTGCCTTCGTCATTGGTAATATTTTTACATTAAACTTATTGAAGTAAAATAATTATATAGTCACTACACCATGAATATCTTACTATATTTTTATAGGAACAAAAGAATCAGCATTTATTCACGCTTTATCCTCTGCAGCACTTGTTTACTCTTTCACACGTAATTGTGTCTCGGATAATAATTGCAAATGTGGAAAGAAGACGGGTAAAATCAGTAAACTTCCAAGTAACAGAAAAAGTACGCTAAGACGATGGGGCAAGTGCCATGATAACATCGATCGTGGTATTGCTTTCAGTGAGGACTTTTTGAATTCTGGTGAGATGAAAAGAAAGAGAAATCCCAGTAGAAGGATGGTAAATTTTCACAACTACGACGTTGGACGAAAAGTAAGTGCATGTGTCTGTGTTCTGAAATAAACTAATCTCACTATTGTTTAATAATTCTGGAACATTTCACTCAAATCGTTATTTTAGTTGCTAACCGCGCCAGTTGCATGATCCATATATATATATATATATAGCTATATATATATATATATATATATCGGTCTTTGAAAATTTGCTTTGTTTGCATGGTTAATTTAAATAAATCATTTGCATTATTTGCATGGTTTCGCGTTTGAGCCGTTTACAAATTACGTAGCTATCGTATGTACAATTTATATATACATTGCGACACTATATATATATACGAAAGTACAAACGAAACGCGAGCAACAGATTGTTTGCGTGATGGGACAACATTAATACCGTAGTGGGTACTGTTATGAGCGTCCAAATAAACGACATGGGATATATACCGTTCAGTCTTTGTTTAAGAATAAGAACCAGCTTGAGATTGTGACACAATTCAAGAACAAAACCAAATGTTTTCACCGGCAGAAGTGTGTGGAATTTTGATAGTGTGTCGGACCGCGTTTTTTAAGCGGCGTATCGCTGAGAGAAAAACAAAACAAAAACACTACTTAATAGAATTGAGACGGCAAGACTTCCAAGGTATTGACTAAATTTTGGCATGTCGTGCAGAACTCATGCATGCAAGTTCATTTTCAGTTGTGATCTCCAACATAGAACAAAGTCAGAGTGCATGATTATTGACATGGAACGAGTCCAGTTAAGGTGAGAAAAGGGATCACAACTCAGTTTGAAGCAACAAGAATGCATGGTCTTTCTAATTTGTAGCTTTCTTTAACAAAGTTTTCTTCCAGCTTACTCTTTTAAGTAGAAACTAACTTTTTAAGAACTACAAGAAATCACTTCAGATTTTAATGCGATAACTAAGAGCACACTTCAACCACTTGTGGGTGTTATTATAATGAATTTTCTATGGAGGTAATTAACGGTTTTGGACAATACTTAATATGTACACGAATATATATAGCTGTTATATACTTAAATTGCGTGTGAATTTCAGTATATCTCTGTTCCGGATACGAATACGTATCAGTGCTATTTACTGATTTTAGTGGTGCGAGTAGCGTAAACTCTGCATTGCTACATAGAAATCATGCATGCAAGAGTCTTGATTATTCTAAAACTCAATTTGTTTGTCTGCGAGGCAAACAGTATATAAATGACATTGATATTCAACACAAAGGTTTTTCAGCTGTGCGTCATTCATTACGATGTACGCGGAAGATCTGCATCTCCGGCAATTATAGTCCACAATTTTCACTTCATTGTCAGTAGGGAAAAAATGAATGCCATTCAAATCAAATGTTTAATTGCTAGAAGTGTTTTATTGCTAAAGGCTGAAGCCTTGCAACAGTAAATCGTTACAATTGCACACTGTGTTTTAACCTGGTACAGAATTTAGAATGGGGCAATCGCGTCTGTACATATTTCAGTTTTTTTGATGCAGTAAACGTTCGGGGAAATATAAATAAGAAAGATTTGTTTTTGTTTGCTTCTGGGCGACGCGTCAACGATCAAGGAATTAGTGCAATCACATGGTTCGGTGTTGGTGGCAACAATTATAGCTCAGTTCTTTAGTGGCAAGGATAATGAAACCCATATGCTTTTTATAAGATCAGGAGCGCATATAGTCTGAGTTTGATTAGTTAGTTTGATTTTGCATAAGCTACGATGATTATTTGTTGATTTTACCTGCTCAATAGCTACTTCAACTCGACTTTAGTAATCATAATATTTAAAAATATGTATATACCTGACTGTGAGTCTGTGATTGAATTGAATACTGTCGAAGACTTCTAGACGTCGGCAAAGCCATTGTCGGTCGTTAAAAGGAAAATGTTGTGCATGTGGTGACGAGAATGATCTTGAAGCACTAACCAGCTTAAACTTAGTGCATGCAATAGAAGATCTTATGTTCACTACTGTAGTATATAATTAGTGAAACAAATCCAGATCTGGTTTTCCGTTTAATGTACGAACTTTTAAAATGATAAACATTTATAGGAAATCATATATGCTAGGTATATATATGCTAGATTTGAGTATATAATTTATATGCTAGATTTGAGTTTTGAGATGACATTCATCTAAGGAAAGTACGGAAAAGTAATCAACTTTAAACTGTCGCGAACTTTTCCTTTTAACTTTAACTATAAGCCACGTTTTAATAGAAGTTCATTCTAGAAGTTACCATCGCATATTAATTGGCTTGTTCAGTCTTTGTAATTGATCCACCCTGTTGTCGTTTCATTTATAGACCACTTTCATAATGGCCGCCGCTTTAAATATTCTTTTATGTGCATCTAAATTAGCCTTTCTAGCCTCGTTAGGGAGCAAAGATTCTTTTGAATTGCAGACACGCAAACGAGGCCAGAAAGGCTTATTGAGATGCACACAAAAGAATATTTAAATTGGTCGTCGTTATGAAAGAGGTCTATGCAAATGTGCATCCCAGACGATGTTAAAGAGAAAAAATGTCGGTCACCTTTGCGCCAAATGCCAAACACAATTAGTCGGTGTGGTGATAAAAGGTGGCTTAAGAATAAATCAAAATGCATGTATATGATTGAATTTCAAACATCAGACGCCAAGAAATATTTGGGAAATTTAGTTTTTTTGTCGTTTTATGTTCTTAGCCAAGAGAAACATTTTGTTTATCATTTTTCAGTATTTCTCACTTCGCAATCCATACCCATGCATGAGCGAGCATGCGGGATCGTTCATTCAACTACCTAACCCTATATGAATTCACGCACAAGATAAATGGATAAATCGTATACTTAATAGACCAAATTGCGCGAACTGAAAACTTTGTGCTATGCAACCTATTTTCTTGGGCGCGGGATAATATCTTTCCAGTATGTTTCATAACATAGATGTAATAAAACGGCGTTTCTGATTGGCTACCGTGCGTGCTCCATAACTCGATGGAGCACGGTAATTTCAAACGTAATGAGAAACTCGTTTTTAATCAGCGAAATAAATATTGTTTTCCGTTTTGTGTCTGATTCTCTGTTATAAAAGAAATGGTTCATGGTTTGGCGTGCTCCATTGAGTTATGGATGCACTTGGGAAGTTGGAGAGCACTCAAAAATCTAGAGTGAATTGTTCTCAGCTACGCCTCGACCAACACGCTTTTTTCGTGCTCTCCCAACTTCCCGCGTGCATCCATAACTCGATGGAGCCCGCCAAACCATGAACCATTACTTAAATTTAAATACTTGCCTAACATATATTTTTTAGTTTAAAATCAACTGTTTACAGTCAAAACTAGTTTCCACTGCTCATACATTTCAGTTTTATTTAAGCGTTGTCACTTTTGTAGTATTCAAGATTACGTTTATTCTCACCCCTTAAGACTCGTTTACACAGGCGATTTTTGTTGTGATTTTCCTCATCCTGACGCATGCGATTGAAATGACTCGCTCAATCCATTCAATCGCATGTGTCAGAACATGGATTGTAAAAGGACTGGATAGGAAACTAATAGTCATGTGGGTGTTTTGAGCCTTTTGATTGGTTAAATCGCATTCACTCAGTTTGCGAAATGGTTGAAACCTAGTTGCAAATTGTGATGTCACGAATGGCGTGAGTATGCTTGTTTTACTGAGGCTTTTAAGTGAACTTTTCTTCAAATTCTTCATGTTCTCACATTCTGATGACTATGTTGACGTTTCAAATGATTTTATCGCCTTGCAAACATGCCTAAACTACAATCGAATGTTCGAGGTAAACGTTGTTGATCTTTGTTTCAAGATTGCGCTTATGCTGGTCAACTTTGGGATTGGGAACAAGTTCTAAGGCCGCAATGCGTCATATGTTCCACTACGTAAGATGGCGGCGACTGCCACGAAATGTTTGACTGCTGGCCATAGGGAATTGCCCATCCAGTTTATATAGAGATCAGTGGTTAAAACGCTATAACCGTAGTCAGAAATCTGGTTTACTGCCTATAGCTTTTTGGAAAAACATTTGACGATATATTTTGGAAAAGCCGCGGAAAGACTAGGAGGGTCCTTTTGAGTCATCTTTTGTAGTGACGAACCATACGGTCAAACAAAATAAATAAACAGTATTTAAAGTATTTCTACTACCTTCGGGTGGCCGGCTACGCTTTTAAAATGATCTTCTTTTCAGTATATGCATGGAGGAACACTGCTTGCCACTCAAAAACGTCTATAGAAGTAAATAAGTTTCTCTCGTCTGACGAAGGGCCTTCGCTCGAAACGTTAGAAATCTACGTTCAATAATCTCGGCAGTATTCCAATCTTACTATATGATTTCGATTTGTAAAAAAACTAAGGATACCTATGTCAGATCTCATCCATATATTTCAAGCATTTTACACACCAAACTTCAATTAGTTTAGGCTGTTTAGCCATAACTTTGTATATATAGATTTATCCAACCGTTTTCAACTGCATGACAACCCTCATCAATCTTAACGAGCAGAAAATTCTGCATCGACTATATATATATATATATAGGTGGATAATACACGAACCATGGCTAGGATTGGAACTCGCGACCTTCGGTCGTAGCTAGCATCTTGTATAGAATTGTTCCAATTCCAGTCACGGTCGAGTGTACAAATTAAGAGTAGATGCACAACTTACAATTCAGTTACTCTTTCTAACGTAAAATCGTAATTTTTATACCATGTGCCTTTTTTTCATCAACAGGCTGTTCGCGATAGCATGAAACCAGTTTGTAGATGCCATGGCGTAACAACAGCATGTTCACTAGAATTTTGCACACTTGAAGTGCCCGTTAGTTTCAGCGAAATCGCATTAAATCTCTTTAAAATGTACAAGAAAGCTCGACATGTTTACCTTGATGAGACTATAGGTAATGAAGGTTCAGTAAGACGTCTGGTTCCTAAACCGCCAAAGAAAAGGAGAGGCAAGAAAAAGCCAAAAGGTAGAAAAAGGGAAAAGCTCAGACCAATCAATGGCCAAATGATCTTTTTAGACAAGTCGCGCGATTTCTGCGTCCGCCACAACAAACGTAATTTGACTGGAACGGAAGGAAGAGAATGCAAACGAAGAATACTTGGTAAAATACCCGAGAGGTTGGAGTATGATCGATCAACAATGCAGATAGATAAATGCGATTATTTATGCTGTAGGCGAGGATACGTTACTAAAAAGGATTCTGTACCAATGAAATGTAAATGTAAATTTAATTTGGGGAAAATGCGGGTGGTTTGTAAATCATGCCTTGTACCACAGGGAGTATCCACTTGCAGATAACTATAGAGAATCAAACCGTATTTGTGTGCAAATTTAAAATACATGCATGCATGTATATGGACGTTGTTTTTTAATTTCCCTCTATTTCGATAAAAGGACTTCGAATATTGCACGTAAAATTACAATAGCAGATACAAACACCACACATGCAGTCCAGCTTCGTGGATGGGAAAAAGATCGAGAACCTTAAGCCAGCACTCGGTTAGAAATAAACTTATTTATGACAAAATCTTCTTGGAAGAAAAAAATGTCAGTTTATCGCCTATAAAATTAACTTATATACATAACTATATATATAATAAGTGCATGAATGAATGTATGAATGTGTGAATGTACAAATGTATATGTTTTTAACTGTGTCTATGCATGTTTGTATTAATATATTATTTATATTTGTATATCATTTCACTTTTTTGATATCAAGAATTATCCAGGTCGAAGTCTGTGTTATCTGCCGAAGCCGAAATATATATATTTATAAAATAAGTTGCGTCTTACGCACGCTTGTGATTGGTCAATTACCGTGTTTATATCAGGCTATGCAAACACGGTTGTGATGTCACGGCACATTTTTTAGCCTTATTTCATAAAAGAAATAGAAAATGGATGCCCTGTGCTTATATAACCTTACTACCTCGCCTACGGCTCGGGTTCACATCAACTTTCGAATTCTTCCAACTCACTCTCGTGTTTGCATCAGGCTATATAAACACGGGCAGTTATTTTCTATTTCTTAATTATATAATGTTTATAAAGTAAACAGAATATTACATGACCGCTTGGATATACGAATTTTATCTTCTCATGTTGGTAATGTCTCTCACTCGCTTGCTTCGCTCACTCGTGAAAGCTATGATCAACCATAACTATGGATCAACACTCGAAGAGAACTGAATCATGTAATATTCTCTATTTCTCACCCGCAGGCACAATAGCATTTAAAACTTTTAATGATGCACTTGTGATCTTGTCGTCTTTCCTCAAGGGTTGGCCATCCTAATTGATTTATTATATGTCACTGGATCTGACTTCATACCCATTTTGCGTAGTCACTCACCCAGCTCGTACTTTTTACCTGCACTCCAATGGTGTCCCATACGACATCTATCGCAATAGTAAAAAATGGCTGTATCAAAGAGTTATAAATAGTTTTGAGATCACCAAAGGGTCTCGCTTGTCCCCACCTATTGCTGCACGACGAAACTTTACGCGAAAGAACATCAATATGATCTGTCCAAGACCATGGATTATTTCCAAGGTAAATAGCCACAGCGTCACTTATTTTGTTTGGCATGTCGTCAGATCCAATGAACAAGTGTGTTCTGTTTTAGTTAGATTAAAGACTCTAATTTGTTTGCCAACAGCCATTCACTGATATTACTCAGGTCACAGTTAACGTTGACAAGGTGGTTATACCTGAGTAAGTGAATTACCTGCAGTAGTGATGTTAGATAGCAATAATTTTTACTTTTTCCCAAAAATGATAAAATGCCAATAAAAACTTGTTTTAAAACTTTTAAAATGTTGTTCAAAAGTGTTGTAAGAATGTGGAAATTATTAATGCCATTTCAGAGACCCCAATTTTAAAACACATTTTCCGGAGGGGCATGTCTCTGGACCCCCTATAGATATGCGGATCCAGAACAAATTAGAAAACGGGCAGTTTTTCTTAGGATGACCACTGGCAGTAAGTCGAGTGTACTGGCGGAAACTGGTGAAAGACATGGATATAAAAACCATACACTGCATATAAAGCACTCCTTGTTTTTGGAATGTTTTATATATATATATATATATATATATATATATATATATATATATATAGTTCAATCTACAGACACGGTGTTTCGCTGTACAACAGCTCATTAGTGTAGCTTGGAACAATCTGAATGAATTTCACAATTACTTATACACATGCGATCGTCAGTGACAACCGCATGTGGGAAAGCATCGGTGAAATACATTCAGATAGCGTGAAGTGCGCATGGGCCCAGAGTGCTCAAACTTCCACAAGGGTAGTGAGCGTTGCATTATCGCTAATAGGGCCCACGGCAACTATATATATAATATATATATATAATAGATAGATAGAGACATAGAGAGATAGAGATAGATAGATAAGCTTTAATTCCTCCACAACAGGAGATCAAATAATTTTAAAAAAACCAACACAACAAACCCAACAACAACAACAACAACATGAAATACAATACGAGTTAGCTTAATATATGTACATATTACGTTAATAGGGAAAAGGGACAGTCAATGAGAGGAATTATGATTTATGAAATAGGTGGCTTGTGTCTACTAGAATTACATAGTATAACAAATAAAGTAAGAGAGTAGACCATATTTAGACAAAACATTTAAAATGTCTGGCACAAAGCCAATTGGTTTTGGGGTTGAATTTCTTATTGTTGACAAAAATCTAAAAACAAAGATTTTTTTTGTAAACTTCATTGTGGCTTGATCTGCATAATTTCCCAAGAAATAAAAGTTTGGCTTTCTCGATATGACCCTGTGTAGTCCACCACCCTAGTGATCCAATTGCAGCTTCAGACATGGTATTTGGACTGAGTCCTTGCACGCGCTTTGCCGCAAAGCGGTTTGTTCTTTCGAGACAATCATTGTCTGATTGGGTGAGATTCCACCAGAGTTCGCAGCCATAAAGCATTCTTGGCAGACCGATCGTTATCCATGCACTGGAACCAACAATTGGGTTTATTCCACCAGGCCTTATCCCGGTGCTCATCAGGCTGCATACCACTTGCCGACCTTTCAATGAAGCTTCTGAGGTTCTATTCGAGCTTGCGAAATTCCCCGACAATTCAATTCCGACATGAGTCCATGCAGATTTTTCTGTGACATCAACATAATCAATGACATAATCATTACAACCGCATGTGGGACAGCATCGGTGAAGTACATTCAGATAGCGTGAAGTGCGCATGGTCCCAGAGTGCTCAAACTTCCACAAGGGTAGTGAGCGTTGCATTATCGCCACAATATACAACATCAAGCAATTCGCCCATTTTGTAAGTGACTTGCGAAAATATAGCTGACTCGTGCTACTGACTCAATCAGTGTTGGGCGGTTATTAATTCATACATTGCAAACTTTTTATCGTATAAATTTAATTATATAGTTTGGAAACTCGATCAAAATCATTATTCTATGCTTTTCTTCAGTTCACAGTTACTAAACACATTGTATTTTCTGTATAACGAAGCAGTCATCCAATGACAACGTTCGCATCACCATTACGTCATCTTTAAAGACAATGGAGTGCAATCTCCTTCGACCACTCGACTAAAGTGCTGGGCTGACTCGTGTCACGAAATTCTTTCCTCGGCCGCAAAAAGAGATTTGAATTCACGTTTAGATTTGTTTACTTCTAAACCTAAATCAATTCTTCTTTGTAAATTAGTTTATGCGAGTTTTAAAACCACAGATCCTAATCAATCGCGTGAGCCCAGTTAACAGCACCTAAGCCCTAATCAAACGAGAACGCAAGTCATCGCAAGTTGGCAGTCATGCTATCTCAGCCAGCCTCTCTGAATAATTTCCCGAAAATATTATGAACCGTGAGAAAGTTAAAACTTGTTTAACTCGTTTGGTTACGGTTTTAATATAAGTGTGATAAATAATGACGTTGTTAGTCTTGTCTCCGTAACCACACCACGTGACAATGTCCACGAGCGGACGTTTCAGCTTTGCGCGACACGCCCAAGTTACTAGAAGATTATGACATCCGTTTTCCGCAGCCACATAGTTTAGGTCAGCGCTAATCGCATGAAGAATGAAGGAAGATAACTGAAATAAGCGTCTGAATATATAATCAGTCCCTCCCTCCCAAGACATACTGTTGTCTCGACAATGTATATTAATTCTTCGATCGACTCTCCAGTGAGCTAGTATAATAAAAACTCAGTATGAAAAACCTGTACTGCATGGTTACCAAACAGTCAAAAAAGCCAAAAAAAGCTCATCGGAAGAATTATGGTCAACGAAACTGCGCAAAATATTGCTTCGCGGAAGGGCGTAAATAATTAAATATCACGCCTTACGGTGAGGTAATACGAGCAACATTTTTCTTCAACTTTGCACTTTGTTGCGTTGCAAGTTGAAAAGCGTTGTTGCAACAATGTTACACAACAATGAGTTTGTTGCAAGTTGAAAAAAATTGTTGAAAAAAGTAGACTCCAGTTCTACTAGCAGGCTACACTTCTACATTTTTACGCGTGACAATGTTTAAGGTGGGTGCATGGTAATACGTGCAACAACGCTATTCAACTTGCAACGCAACAAAGTTGCACAGCAGCTATTTGTTGCTCGTATTATACTTCACGTATGCGTAACAGTGTCTTCATATTTCTATAAATTGTTTGTGGCGAAGGCTACTTTTACTGCAGCTAGAACAAAAGTATATGTATATAGACACCTATGTCTCACAACCTATAGCTATAGATTGTGATAGATTCTTGTCAAAGCTATATATTAACTTTAATCTCAGTCTACAGTATATTTTTGACTATATGTCACAACAGTGGTCACAACGAGTCACGAGTGGTTTAAAAAATGACATGGCATATATGCAATGACATAATACCTAGCTTAACAGTCTCAACACGCTATCCTGACCCAGTTGAGCATGTTCGCCGCTGCTAAGTGAGAATCTCGTTGCGTGCAGTAAACTCTGGGTCAATCCCGAGTGCGGGGTCAGGTTGACGTAATGTATATAAGCAATGCCGGTAAACTCAGTTCTCGACTAGGGGTTCGAGCTTTTTGTAGATTAGTGTGTAAGATAGGCGGTAAACCGCAAATTACGCAAATTCAAACATATTATTCCCACGCTATACAAAATTCCGACGCTGCTGCAACCGACGACCGCTAACTAATTATAAAGCTTCTGCCGCAGTTAACAGGCTTGGCAATATGTTCAAATATCCAGGATGTTTACTGAGGAAGCTTCAATTATACAGTCATGTCACGCGAAAAATGTTAGCTGCCCGGCCGGGGGGGGGGGCGGGGGCTACAAATCAAATGCATGATTATGCACATTTATAATTTGTTGATATGATGAGTCGTGTTATAAAATCATTACGTGTATTATAGGATTTGTTTACATCTTAACAGACTTTGCAAATTTTGTTTATACGAGTTTTAAAACCACTGTACGATCCTAATCAAACGAGTCAGCCCTGTTATACCGCGGCTCATGTAAACAGCCCCTAAACATCATGGCCTGGCTATACAAAAGACGAAAAAATATAAAAACTAATCTCAAAAGACGTAAACTGTCATAATAACCTGATAAAACGCAATTAAATGTTGTTTCGAACAACGATATTCACCTCCGTTAGGGGCCGTTCATACGAAAATCTTAATACGACTATTTGAGAAATGGAAGCAAAATTGGATTTGTTTTTCTGTAGGTATTGCACCCGGAGTATTATAATTCCTTTTTGTAGTCAAAGAAAGATTTTCGTGACATAAAATCAGCCCGGTAACCAGGCCAGCTAGAGCTGTTGTCCCTGTTGATGAGTTTCCGCGTCACGCATATATGATATAGCCTTAATATGAACCTAATTATAGATTTATTGTGTAAAGACAAAGTATGTTTATTATTAAAACTATTTTTCGTATAGGTTGTAATGTCCATTTTGCTTACACTGGCTTTGGACGTTAGCTTATATCTGTTGTCTTGTTGTAACTGAAACAGCGACCCGAATCTAAAACTGAGGCAGAATTATCAGTTGGATACAGTTCACTATGGCTATATTTGTACATTTTATAACGAGATTTAAAAATCGATCTAAATCGATTCTTTCGTGAGTAATCAATATTCTATATCTGTATATAGATTTTCAGATAAGCAGCTTATCAAAATAGCGGCAACGCCAGCAGGCAATAAACTTATTTCCTATGTTCATTATACAACATCGACGTATTTACCAAACAAAATATGAATAACATTCGCCTATAGGCCTCTCTTCACTGTCAAGATTACTTTGTTTTTCCCCCTACAGTTTTCTAATATATATATATATATATATGGGTATGACCACATCACCGCAGTGGCTAACCTGTACTTGCGTGATTGCATGTTCTTGCATAAATTAAATCCCATGTTTTAACAGAAATAATGTAACGTAGTTTTGTGGTCACTACAAAGAGGCAGAATCAGTATTTGATTTGTAATGTGTGTATCTATGTTATTTTTGCATATTTTGGCGGATTTGATCCCGTTTCATGGGCCCCATAAGTACTTCATCACTCGGCAATCATCGTCGACGAGTCGGGAAGTGCTCGCATGAGAGCCCTCTCCTCTGGCTAACGCCAGAGTATTT